>VMBQ01001611.1:58141-170184 GCA_007657795.1 Dreissena rostriformis
TTTCGTGATCCCAGGCCTAAGCGTTCTTGAGTTATCATCCGGAAACCATGGGGTGGACGGACCGACCGACCGACCGACCGACCGACCGACGGACCGACGGACCGACCGACCGACCGACCGACCAACCGACCAACTGACTGACCATTTTACCATTTTAAGAATAGTTAAAAAAACTTAAAGAATAAACTTTCCTAAACTGACCTATTTTATTTTGATGCACATAAGAAAAAAAGGAAAAATTATAATACTTTGAGTGATAAACGAAGAAAACAATTATGTTACATAATAATAATAATAATAATAATAATAATAATAATAATAATAATAATAATAATAATAATAATAATAATAATAATAATAATAGTTTCATATTTTGTCTTGTTAAAATTATATCCCAAAATGAACATTTATTAACAAACAAATACTTAAAACAGTCATTTTATAGTAACTACCGAAGACAAATGAATTGTCTGTGATTAATCTAAAAGATTTTCTAGATGTTTTGCCTATAGTTTCACATATGAACGCAGAGGAACACTGTACCAGTGAACATATATACTTGTTTCACTTACAATTTAAGTACAGAACATGTTTTAATCAGGAGCGATTTAATGAGGGATAAATAGTATTAGTTTAGTATACCACATTTATAGATTGCAAATATAAGAAAAGTACTTTTTGCAAGGAATATTGTATTGTGACTCAAAGTTCAGTCGTGAGTAACACACTTATGGGTAACGTTACTTCTAAGTTGTAACTGACCATCTCAATCAATTTCATGATTGCTAATATTTTATGTTCACACTTCCTTCTGATGTTAAATCATTTAAATATACAAAACCACAAATAAGGTTGCATGTGTTATTAGCTCCACTTTGTGAAAAATTACACATTTTTTGACAACGGTGAGCTATTTTACTCTCCAAAGCCGAGACGTTGAGTTAGGGTTGAGTTTTGTTTAGAAAGCTAGTTTCTCAGGTATGGCTTGAAGAATTTCATTCAAATGTTATTTAAATACAAATAAAGGGTCGTTTTACACTGAGAAGTTACTATATATACACCATGTAGGCAGGTAACATCTAATAAAAGTATTTTTTCATCAACAATGTGTTTATTGCTATTTAATATATGCTTGTTTGATCTTTGTGAATAAATGTAAATATATATTATTATTATATTTTTGTCTATTTTATCCTTCAATAAAAATTATTTTGTCCCATCATAAATTATTTGTTGTATTACCATCTTGATTAATTCTAACTACCAACTATCTTTCAAATGGGTCAAATATCTCGATAATGATGTTTGAGTTTCACAGCTTGAATATATAATGAAGTGATACAAATGTGTATGACATACCATTTGGGTCAAAAGAACGGCATAAATGTGAGCATAAATATGCAAAATATTTATTATTGCTTCAAACAGGAAAATTGTGAATCGAATTACGTGTCAATGGTTATCGAACAGTTTGAATAACAATTGAAGTGGGTTTATTCCGCCAGTCTGAAAACTGGAAGGGGGTTTGTTCCGCTATGGAAGGGTGTTTCTTCCGTGTATGCAAAATGTGAAAGGTGGTTTCTTCCGCTATGCCGTTTTTAAGGAAGGGTGTTTCAAATGGGTCAATTTATAATCTCGATAACGATGTTTGAGATTCACATCTTGAATGTGTTTATTATATAATGTGTATCATTAACAACTTGTGAACAAACGATGCTGATTAAAGACAATGTAAATGTTTAGTTTATAAGTCGGCTTTAAAAGCTCTTCAGAGCTTGTGTTTAAAATGTTGTATATACCCGACCTTATAAATAAATATTAATGGCCACAACACGTTATGTTACTTATGTATCTAATTGTAAGGTAATTGTATACTTCTGGCTGGTGTCAGATAGCAAAATGTTTGCAAAATAAATAGAGTCCAATTCAAGAAAAAAATGTAAAGTAATTGTAAAAAAAAACACTTAAATGTACGTGTGTGGTACAAGCTATATATTGAAAAAATGTTTTTATTGGACTTCAACATATTAATAATTGTATGTATTTACATATAAAATTAAACAAATGGAATAAAAATGCTTACTTTAATTTTTTTTTTAACGTTTTAAAACGAATCCCGGACAATCGCTCCCACGGACATTCGCTCCTACGCTAATTATGACAAGGCGGACAGTCGCTTCTACATTATTTTAACAACCCGGACAGTTGCTCATACGTTATTTCGACAACCCAGACCGTCGCATCTACATTATTTTGACAACCCAGATAATCGCCTACACAGGCTGACCGCGTTTGTTCATTAGAAGTTCCATGTTGGAAGTTAATTTGAAGGTGTGGGACATAACTGTATATAGTTTGTTTTCACAGTTTGCTAAATTACAGTTAAAGAGTCGATAAACTGTAACCTAGTTTGTTAATTAGTCAATTACTTAATTAAATTCACATTGATCGGCACATGTTGAATCAGCTTACTGTTACGTAAATTTAATTGTCGGCTAATTATAGGTGCATCTAATTGTAGGAAACAATGGCCATGGTGTCTAAATAATGTAGGAGCGACTGTCCGGGTTGTCACAATTATGTAGGAGCGACAGTCCGGTTTGTGAAAACTACGTAGGAGCGACTCTCCGCCTTGTCAAAATTAGCGTAGGAGCGATTGTCCGTGAGAGCGATTGTCCGGATACCTTTTAAAACACCTTACTTTAATATCCTAACGTGCACTTTTTTGAAGGCGCTTTTGTCCCACGGGCTAATGTCCTTGGGGCGTATGTCCTAGGGGGCTATAATGTCCGTACCCCGTCTCCCCCATAGTTTCAATGAATCATGAAATGTTTTTGGTATTTTTTTTTTAATTCAGTTACATGTAAGTTGTGTCAATACCATCGCAATTCGTAGAAATATGGGATATTACATAACCAAATGCATTGTTGGTGTGTACATCACAATTTCAGCAAGAAAAGATTTTTTCGGATACCAAAAAAAGATAATTTTATGTGTTAATTTTTTTTTTGGATAAATTAATGCATTTTTTTACGAACAATATTATATCATCATTATTGAATGCCCATAATCTTGGATTTGTTAGTTTGTTAAAAATAATCAAAAATTTGATATTTGCACTACAGTGTTTAAATGGCAACTAGTGCTTCAGTGATGTGAGACATACATAAACTATTATCAAGCATATATATATACATGTATATATATGTGTGCAATACCCTTAATGTTTTGAAACATATTTCCCATGAAATGCACAACTCTGTATATCTTGAAATAATTAATGGGACAATCAGCGCCTCCCTCGACATACATTTTTTTGTATCTAATTTTAAAGTGGCGGAGGGGTGATATGCTTGGAGGGGCGGATAAGTGCCCCCCTGTCTGAATTAAGTAGGCGGATATCGGCCCCCTCACAATAATTCAAAGGGCGGATAAGTGCCCCCCTTGGGACTATCGTCTGTTCCAGACAGTTCTGTAACTAGAAATCCCTGAAAAGTTGACAGTTAACAAGGACCGGTCCAAAACAGCTTTTAAATGCAGTTATTGGCTAAAATCAACAATCAAACAACATACTATTTTAAACATTTGATATTTTATGGTCACACACCTGCACTGAAAAAAAAAGATCCCCTGAATAGACAAATCCTGCAGGATCAATCTGCTCTGGGTGTTCTTTAAGGGGAAGACAATATTTAGGGGGCACTTATCCGGGTCATCAATTCTGACAAGAGGGCACTACTTCGCCCCCTAATTTTTAACAGGAGGGCAGTTCTCCGCCAAATAAAAAAAGTGAGGGGGCTAATATCCGCCCAGTGAAAAATCGTTGAGGTGCCACCTATTCGGGTGCTTATTTATGGATGATGATGAAAAATGTAATGATCAATATGAAAAGTGCTTATGAAAACTGGGAACAAATCTCCAGAGACTGTTTATCATCTATTATGTGAGGTGTGAGCATTTAGAAGCCCTTATAGCAATTGTAAGTCTGTCACATTGAATCTTAAATTACGAGTCTGAATATTGTATTGTGTAAAAGGTCCCTTTTTGGGGCTGGACTTAATGACTGCCAACTAATATGGCATTGAACAACAAGTTTTACTGTAAAGTGTCAAATGAGCAGTATAACAATTGGCCCAGTGACACCCCATTTGCACAAATATTTTTTTGGTACCTTTTCAATCACTTTTTTACCCTAGTATTATAACTCCTTAGTTAAGTCCTAACAAAAATATAATACTTGTATAAACAACAAGTAAGGATTTGTAGAAAAAAAAAACAACAAACTGGGAAGATTGCCGATAGTATTACAAACAAATTAAACTATGTATCTAAAACTGATAATATTTTTTTGTGAAATTAATCGGCAGATTAACTAGCCCATCATTCTCAATAATTAAATCAAATACAACACTGATGGACTTACCATGTCAACATTTTGTTTAAAACAATTATTATAATATTTGTTTTCCTCAATAATACAAAAAACTTATTTCTTATTCAATTTTAATAAATAAAAAACACACTCAAATCTCAATATAGTATGACCTGGAGATAATTAGATATTTGAGCAGAACGTGACCTTCAGTTTATCAGTTGCTGTGTTACTGATTGTAATCTTATAAACATTGGATGACTGTGCTCTCTAAAAAAGGCGTCTAAGGTGACAAAATCAGATAAGACTGGATGCATGACTATTTAAGAGGACACAAGGCACTATTTGGATTTTTGTTATTAATAAATGACATGAAATATAAATGGAAACAAGTTCAAGAATGTTTTCTATTTTTAACAAAATAATAATAAATAATCTATCTCAGTTGAAAAAAAGACCATGGTGAAAATCAGCACACTATTTAATCCTTGAAATTGCCTGATGGACCAATTACAGGAGAATTTGTGTAACGCAGTTTTAAATAAATAATTCATTTTACAGAAGCTATACTTTTAGTTGAATTATAGGACTAAAACTCATAAGAAACAAGGCTTGTCACCATAGGATAACATATGCCCCCATTTTCCACATTTTTTAAAACCTAAACGCAAAGTTTTTTTTCCACATTTTTCGAACCTAAACGCAAAGTGGGACAGAATTTCAGACAGACGGACAGACAGATCACTATATGCCCACCTTCGGGGGCATAAAACAAAAGAATAACAGCAGTGATGTTTCGGTTCTTCATGTACTACCAGGCCTTTTCTGCCTATCTCACGGGTCCGATAGTTGGACCCATTCCCCATGCCAAATATGCATGTTTTCGCCAAATTCTCAAAAAAAATTCCCCCCTCATTTTTTTTTTTTTTTTTTTTTTTTTTTTTTTTTNTGTCGATAAAATTCTTCCCAATTTGGAAGATTTCGCGACTTGAAAAATCCTCATTTTGCTAGGTACTTTTTCCCCAAATAGACAGAAAAGGCCTGACTACCCATAAAAGGTACCTATCCATCACTAAAAACGACTATTTTACCTATTCCCAACCAAAAATACCCAAAATGAAGAATTTGCGCGTAATTGTCTTAGAAAAAACACGTACTCTGTTAAAGGTTTATTGGGACATTATTTTTAATCCTTATTTCTAGATACACCTTAACAGTTGTTTGTTTCCACCAACCCAACAATTATTTTTATTTTTGAGCATACCCTAAACATTTACTTGCCCTTTCGTATACAAAAAACACGTTTTCAATTTGTTTTCTGTTAAAATCAATCATATTCTAAACAAAATATGTGTTTGTCAGAAACACAATGCCCCCTACTGCGCCGCTTTTTTTTTTGTGTGTATTATATCCCTTCAAAAATTATAACTTCCCTTGTGAAAATGATCTGTGAAGGATGACCTTCACCTTCCAGCACTCAAAATGTGCAGCTCCATGAGATACACATGCATGCCAAATATCAATATTAATAAAGTTATGGCCAATGTTTAAGTTTTTGGACGGAATCACAGATAGTATTACAGTTCAACTCCTATATAATGCCACCCTACCGGGAAGATTTTTAAACTTTTAATCTCCTTGTTTCAGTAAGAAGTGGCTTGTAGTATAACACATGTTTAATACAAAAACACCAACCTACCTTCCCTAATTGTTTGGTAATTTTAGTGGAAACAAACAACATTTGTGTGCCTCACACCAACAATTTGAATTAACAGAATTTACGCAAAGATTTTACCAATTTTATCAGTACCTGCTACTTTCCCCAAAGGACAAAAAAATCTGAGACTATCAAAATAAAATAAAAAAGTTGTTGCATCTACTTTGATAGGCATACAGAGTTTTTATACACATGTACATTGAAAATGTGTGTTACAAAACTCTTCACATTAAATCAGAAGAGTTTTTACTACCCACAGGAAATATTATTTGGTTCCCTGAATCAAGACTTCTTAAATACTTATTAAGAACGGCAGAGCAAGAAAACATACATGTTGGTGAATAACGACTAAAATTTATTAACGGTTAACTTGTAAATCTATAGCTACAAATAATAAAAACATTAATTATGATTAGTTTACCAGATTTTTTAAAATGTGTTGTTGTCTTTCAGATTTTACAATGATAGTCTATACCACATTGAACCATTTGACAGCTATTAAATATCGTTTTACCCCTCCAGAATATCTGTAAGCAAAATAAATTGACAATAGAGCATAATCAAATGATATCCTCTACTTTGTTCAGCTTAAAATTTGATTGTGATCGTAAAATAAACAACATATACCCCTATCTAGTATTTTCTCAGTTTATAACTTTACTTAAGGGAATTCTTCATAGATTTAAAGCTTTTTGACCCATGTTAACTGATTCTACATCACAAAGCCAGTAATATGAACCAAATTGATAACTTATTATGGTAAAGATGCATTACAATAGAAATCAAGGCGCTGAAGGCATTGAAGTTATTCGCTATTGCATAATCTTAGACGCAACTCAGTTTTCAAAATAATGTTATAGCTTTTTATATCGCAAGTATGAAATGAACACAACCTATTCAAATTTATAAAGAGTGTGTCTTAAAGCACAGGTCGAGATGAAGGTGCACTGTCTATCTTCATGTTTATGTTATAGATATAACTTATTTGTATATAACAACAATATATGTCTCTTTTATTCGCAATTGGTTGCTACACTGGAAACCATCTTTAGAATTTTGGTTGCCTTGCTAAATAATAACAAGCGTAAAATCATGTACATTTTGTGTTTTGTGTATCTATTACTTTATTTATTTTCTTTTAATTATTCAGCAACAATTTTGCCGACATGACAGACAGACTTTGAATGCATCATGCCTTGTTGTGAGCCAGAATTGAATCATTTCCTAGGCCTTAATGATCCACAGCCAATTTGTATTCTATGTTTAATTGTATTGAGTTGTTTCAAGCTTTGAAAAAAGCTAGTTGCCCTGCTTTTTATCCCAACTATAACCAACTTTTGAAATTGAGTTTACTGGGCTTAAATCTTCTGGCCCCAGGCTAACATGCCACCACCAAGCCTGTAAGTTATACATGATGTAATATCTGACAGTGTATTGAACTCATTCAATTTGCAAGTCTGAAGACATTAAAGGACCTTTTAACGTTTTCTTAAATTGACAAAATTAAACGATTTACCCGGTAATAATTTGGAGAGTTATGTTGTTGTCGTTATTTGTTTTTCATACTACGAGGATTGCTTATGTAAAGTATAAAATACATCTCTTATAATATGATTTTTTTGTTTCTTTAATTGAATTCTTGTTTTTTAAATAGAGCTTTTTAGATCCAATGTTTACAATTATCAATATTAAGAATTTAATGACAAGCTGTAAAAAGCCCCTTTTAGATGTTTACCAAAAAACGGCACAATGTAAAAAATTAGAACTTATTGGTTGTTTATTTGATTTAAAAGAGGTTTTGATTATTTGCCTTGTCAGCGAGTTTACTTTGAAGTAATTATCACTTTTGTCTTCTTTTTTTCAAATCGTTAATACAAAAGATAATCTAAGATTCATTTTGGGAAAACCGGGCTTAGTGCATATGCATTGTCATCCCAGTACCATGCAGAGACTCTCTTTAAACGAAAAACAACATAACATCAGAAAGTGTCGTCCTTGATTAGCTAATGCGAACAGGCTAATCAGTGTGCACAGGACACCACTTATTTGACATGCATTAAGCCCCGTTTTCCCTGAACGCAGCCAATATGAACAGATTTCAATGACAAACTTGCCAATGTCGTCGTACAAGCTGTTAAACACTATTGATTACATACACACACCCACTGCCTGCAGTGTATCACCAGTGGTAAAGTATAAACAGGATAATCAGTGTGCACAGGCAGATGCAGTGTTATCGTTCTTGCTGCAGCTAAGAGCAGACCGACTTGCAAAACTCCCTCTCAACATAAGTTCTTGCGAACAACTAACAAGAGCACCGCAGAGCGGATGCCAACTTTCGGCTGCGGGTGCAGTTTTGGAAAAAAAAAAGTTTTTTTTACCTTTGACCTTGAAGGATGACCTTGACCTTTCACCACTCAAAATGTGCAGCTCCATGAGATACACATGCATGTCATATAATACCTCGGGTTTTCTCCAAAAACAGCCGAGCTAAAAAAGAATGTGTTCACCACAGCACCATTCCCAAGTTTGATATTAAGGCAGATTATTAACATATATTTACACAGGCTACATGTATATAGTTGTGTCAATTAAATTCAATAAATTACAGCAAACAAAACTGAATTTATTATACTGGTCGTGTACGTAATTCCGGCCTGTTACTGTACGTAAAAAAATGGCCACCTGTGTTCAAGCATGTTCACGATCTAAACATACATATTTTGATTATTTTTAGAAAAAATAAACTTCAAAACCAACCCTTCTACTATTTTGCAAATTAAAGAAGCATATCACTGTAAACTTTTGTTTTAAAAGGTCACAAACATAACATGAAATATTTGTCACGTGGGGAAAGTGACGTTTCGTTAGTGTGTGAATGTCAGAGTGTATTAACAAGTCATCACTGAGTCTTTTTTTTCCATAAAATTGAGTCTTCACGTTTACCTTATGTGCTGACCTGCGTGACGTCAGCGTAAGTTGCGAAAATTATATTCATATAAGAAACAAATAAATTTGATAGAATTATTATTATTTTATCTGATAAATTTAATGAAGGTTTTTCCAATTAATGGTATAAAACATATATTCAAAAAATAAAAATCAGGACCTAAATATAATCTTTTAATATATAAATTACCTCCCTTGATTACAATATTAATAGGTTACATGTTGTAAAATTAAATATAAGCGTTTACTAAAAATCGACACTTAAATCAACTTTTTAAACAAAATGTGTTTTTCTTTCTTAGCTATGTTAGAAAATATTGATAAAACCTATTTTTTTAGAAATTTGCAGTTCTCCATTGACAGTGCTTGTTTATATTTATTAAAAAAGATAGGGGGAGTAACTGGTACAATAATGCCGCAAATATTTTAAGTTTCAAGTCAGAGATTTTTTTTTATGTGTAAACCTTGATTAATACTCTTAAAATGAGGACATTTGTCCAAAGATAATGGCTTGTAATTATACCTGTAGGATAAACTAAAAAGTGGTTGATTTTTTAGGTGTAATTGACCTAAAAAAAATGATAGTTAAGAATCTATATGTCATTAATTTCTGTTCATAAAAGTAACAAACACTGATCCAATTCTGTCAAAATGTTCATGTAAGGTGAGTTTTTACCCAGGAGTATATGTCTGAAGTTAAGTTTCAACCAGATGCCTTAAACAAAGGAATTTCCAAAATAGGCTAGCCCCAAAAGTGGCTGGATGGAGAGATGGCCCCAACAACGCAAAGAGGCGGTAAGTATAGCCAAGTCTTTTTCAGCAAACATGATCCGGACTATACATGACAGGTTTGTAGACAACGATGATGCAGCTATCCTGACTGCCCTGAGCAGCATCTTTTAACCCTCAATCAGAAAGGATGACAAGGTAAGTGATGTGGAGGTAGCATCTGAATACCTATGTAGTTTAGGCTTTGAGATTTGCAGGGAGGACCTGTTCTTGTTTCTTGGCTACCTGCACTCCCTAATAGACACTGGTAATCGAACGATTAGGGGGTCAAGAGAGGCAGCCAACATAGCCATGAAGAAGATGGACCTCTTCCCAGCAGCAGCAGAAGCAGCAGGTAGGTTTATATTAGCCCCTGTGTCCACAGTCGATTGCGAGAGAGGCTTCAGTAAGCAGAACATCATAAAGACATGCCTGAGAAGTAAGTTGTCAGTTTCGAACCTTGACAATTTAATGAGAATCTCTTGATGGTAGAGCAGCTCAGGACTTCCCTCTTGAGCAGGAATTTAAGAAATGGGCTGGGGCAAAGAGCAGAAGAATTTTAAATCATTGAGTGTTCAAAATATTTTCCATATATGTGTAAATTTGTGTACAAATTGCTGTTAATTTAAATTGAGATGTCTGTTGTTCAGATGTGTATCATTTCTTTTCCCTTTCAGTTTATGTGCATCATATTAGTCAAATTTAACTTTAAAAAAAAACAATTAAATTGAGATGCTTTTTTTCGGATTTTTTAATTTGTTTCCCATTTCAGATGTACATTTGTGTGATTGCATGTTTAAGTAAATTAATCAGAACATGTATGCAGCATTATGTTCCATTGATGTTAACATTATTAGATTAGTTTGGTTATATGTGATTGTTTATCATGTGCAAACAAATGTTTTTTTATGTAAAAATAAAGCTTATTAAGACTTATGAAGTTACTTATTGTTGTTTATGTACTTACATACTTTTCAAATTAATAATATAGTCAATGACATTAATGTTGTAAAGTTTCTTAGATGCTGGTCATAATAAATAAGGTCGGAATAACTGACCATGTTCGCGCCGCGAAAAAGTGGCGACAACTTTTTTTGGGCCAGTGAAACCCCTGATAGCCCCAAAAGTGGCCGGAATTAAGTACACGACAGTGGAGTCTATATGTGTGTGTCTGGTTGTATTTCTTTTGACCTTGCAGTCAAGGATAACCCATGAAAGTGCCAGAACGTATTTCCAATGGGGTCCTTTGTTTTTTGCTGAAGAGACAGCAAGGGGAAGAGGCAGTTTGATATACAACGAATCCGGGTGCGATACCCTAGCTCTTTGCGAATAGATCCATTTGTTCTTGTACGTGCTCAGTGTATAGCACCTATACACGCGAGAATTACCTGGGTTTCATACCAGTACATCTCTAGTTGGGTGGGAAACACTTGAAGCATTTCTGAAATTTCCAGTGCCCCGGTCAGGGATTGAACCCACGACCTCTGGAATGGTAGACCAGAGTGTTACCACTCGACTACCGCACCACCCCCATTCCCCAAAACAGTACAGTAGACATTAAGTTTTAATATAGTTCAATTGGTAGCATGTCCTCTTTTATTTTAAAATTACTCACCACTGTGTAGCTTTTTTTAACAGGTATTGTACAACGATCCAATAATATATGGTACTGATCTTCGTCTGATAAGATGATTTTTTTAAGTGCTGAAATATAAATACATGAAATATTTTAATTGTAATTCATTATGATCAGCACTCAATCAAACAATATAACATCTATTAGATAAAATAAGAAATATTAATAATAATTATAATGCGAAAAAGTGTTCACCGTGGGTTTTCATTTACAAGTAATTGATCACCTGATAATAAAGGCCAATAGACCCTTTTCACAATATGCCAAAATCGATAAGAGCGCAAAGTCATGTGACTCGCAGAATTCCAGAACGAGGCTGACCGTGTTGCCATTTCTTATACGACGCAACTAATTTCAACCCATCACACTTCTGAACATTCGGCGACGAAACGATATTGTCAACACAAGATGACATCGTCAGTAAATATATACTTCCCATTTTAAGTGTCAATACATTAAATATATTTTCTGGATTATTAAAAAGTACTCGTTTTTATTCACTTGTTTCCACACATTTTGACACTCTTCGTTCGAGCATTTTAATCGCGGTGTTTAATCAAAGATCTATCAATAATCTTGTTTATTGATATATCTGTTGTTTAATTTGACCATGTGTTCAGCACAAACCCATTATCTCATTATGATCAGATACTGAGATGACATATTCTAAATAACAACAAGGTGTCATAAACCACACGTTGCAGATGTCTGGTCATTAAACACAATTTATGATACCTCCATGTCTCAGAGCTCTTAAATTTTATATAAAAATAATGAATAAGACAGACTCCATTATGTATATAGTGTTTGCAAATCAAAGAAATATTAAAACCTTTTGCTGGTTTAAAGCATGCAAATCCTACTTTGATTGTCTGGGGAATGGTGATCTTTTTGAAAATTCTAATATCAGCATTAATTTTGCCTCAGTGAAACAACGGATCCGTGACCAGTTCCAACAAACATGGTTAGAATCCATTTCAAATATGCATAAGTTATCTTACTACTGTTAATTTAAAAGTACTTTTGAATATGAGGACTATTTAGACTATGTATCACACGAAAAATCAAGAATATCACTTACAAGACTTCGTCTGAGCTCTCATAATCTTGAAATCGAAACGGGAAGATACAGCAATGTAGATCGCAATAATAGAGTGTGTAGATTATGTTCATTAAACACTATTGAATCCGAATACCATTTCTTGCTATGTTGTACAGCTTTTACTAACATAAGGAAAAAATACCTAGTAAATTCTTCCTGGCCGTCTACGAATATGTTTATTAATTTCATGTCAGCTAGATCTAAACGAAAAATCAGAAGCGTTGCTAAATATTGTTATAATGCTTTACGTAATGCATTGCTTGCTGTGTGAACTCTGAATATACCTATTAGATGTATATATTTTGATGTTTAAAATAGTCATATAATATGTGGGTTTATGTTTTTATGTATATATGACTGTGTGTATATATATGATATTTGTCTGTGTGTCTTGGCCATAATCTTTATATTTTTTTGTAAATGGCCCAAGGCAATGCTTTTGCCGTTTTTGCCAATAAACGAAACGAGTATTGCGTAGTCATCTCTTGAAGTAATTGAACGCCAAATACTCAAAAGTTACTGTTGCTTTAATTAGATATATGTAAGATTTTATAATTTGTACATTTAAAGTCAGTTGCCCAAACAGATTGTCAGAATCTTAATAGATATTAGCTAGTTAAGTCATAATAATAAAGTGCTTAATACATATACATTTTAAATATTTAAAAAAATGTAATGCTAAACATTTATAAAACTCTGACATTACGTAGTTATATGAAGAGTGTACGGAACGATTGCCAGACATTCGTTTCCATGGACAATCATTCCTACGCTGTTTTGACAATACGGACATTTGTTCCCAAGTTTTTGTACATTCCAGACAATCGTTTTCACATTATTGTGTCATCCCGAAATTCATTTCAACGTTATTTTGACAGCCCGGACATTTGTTAATGCATACAATTGACAGCCCTGACAATCTCCCATACATTATTGTTATCCATTACATTCGTTCCTTATTAACATTTACCATAATAAGTGAAAACAATTTAACAAAATAAAACAATTAGAACCGCATAACAAGTTGATATGTTGTTCTTTATTTAACTTGTAATTATGAAGTAATGCAAAATAAGAAATCGAAGTTTTTTTTTGCGAAGCCATCGTATTGTAGAGTAAGACGTGTGTTTCTTGGCGTACACATGGCCTACATAATGACCAAGATTGTTCGTTAGAAGTTATATTTTGGAAGTGAATTTTAAGGAATGGGCCATTATTATACATACAAAATGTTTTCACAGTTTGCGAAATCAAAGTAAAATAATCGACAAACTGTTTTGTAGCGGATTAGAGTTAACAAGTTATGTTAAACTAATTGTCCACAAACTGTCAGTCAGTTAATACATTACTCTACTAACCAATTAAAATCATATTCGCCACCCATTCTGAAACCGCTTACTGTCAACAAGATTGGTTAATTGAATTGTCGGCTAATTAACGATGATAATCTTTGATCGGAATATTGCTTTGTTGTTTAGTTTGCATTTAATTTTTGGAACCAACGTCCGGAATGTCAAATACCATAGAAACAAATATCCGAGCTGTCAAAATAGTGTATGAACGATTGTCTGGTTTGTTTGTTGCTTAAGCTAAAATAAAATATTCTGTTCTGTTAAAGCCACACACCTTGAAATGAAGTACCTGTTAATCAATACATAAAGATGCAATTTGAAAGTGTGTAAAATTTTGATTAAATCTATAGCTTAGTTAGCAAGTAATTTATTATTTTACAACCGGGAATTATCGCCTTTAAAACCAAAAGTAGGATTTCAATATGTGTATGTCCATTTGGACAAACGCGATTATTTTTTTAGTTTAAAAGCGAAACAAAGACAGATTTCCACCTTGTTACCACCAGATATATTCTAATTGTCATAGATAAAATTAAATCTTTAGCCTAGTTAGCAAGTTATTTATTATTTTTCAAACGGTACCGCTATTAAAAGCGGAAGTAGGATTTCTAGACGTGTACGTCTATTTCGACAAACGCAATTATTTTTAAGTTTTAAAGTGCAAAAAAGACGGATTTCTTCCTTGTAACTACCAGATATATTCTAATTGGCATAGATAAAATATGTTTATTATTTATACTGAAATTAACTATTGCAAATAAGGTGTGTGACTTTAATACAACGTACGAACGAATGTCCGTCTTGTCAAAATGAGGATTGTCCGTGGGAACGAATGCCCTGCTACCGTACGGAACAACATAATTAAAACAAGCATTTTCGTTTGACCACCACAGATTTATGAAATAAAAGCTATATATCATCACTCATAATCACGTACAAGACATTTCAATATACATGCAAAGACAGTTCAATTTTGTATATAATTATTATTCAGTATTGTCTTTCACTATAAAAGAAATTTTATTCAATGTTAAAGAAATTAACATATCATTTAAATAGTGATATGTTATTCGCGTTTTAAAGTGCTTTGTCTAATGGATGATTCAATTATCTTTGTTTTGAGCAATTATCGATGTAAAGTCTTCAGACTAGTCCAACTTGTTGACGTTCTCAAATATTAAGCTACTTTTAAAATGGGTAATATTTGGAGCCAAAGAATGTAGCCTATATAAAAAGTTTCTCGGAATCCTTTGCACGTCTTATAAGTAAAACAAGCTTCAGACCACCTTTACTCTGATGTGTTAATGGGTTACCGGTTCTCGTATTTGTATAAAAATGAAATAAAAGTGTACAAAATATTACGTCGTTGACTTATAACATGTATTTAGGTATTTTAATGTTTATTAAAGAACTACTTATACTTTATTGACTAAACACATTATTGTAGCAGGGTTCGGCATGAGGAGAACTTATACTGCCTTGCCGTAGGAGCTAGCTTTTATAGCGACGCGGTAGAGTGTCTGCCTGATTAGGAACCTGGAGGTCTCGGGTTCAATCCCCATTGTGGTCGGGGATTTTTCTGGCTGGGCTACATTGGCGCCCAACGTAAAAAATCCACCATGTGTGTCAGACGTCCCACAGATGTCGTGGCAGTAGGACATTCGTGGAAGAATGTCGCAAATGGAGGGGATGTGTGTAGCAGGGTTAGGTATAAGGAGAATTTATACTGCCTTGCTATAGGAGCTAGCTTTTATAGCGAGGTGGTAGAGTGTCTGTCTGATTAGGAACCGGGAGGTCCCGGGTTCAATCCCCATTGTGGTCGGGGATTTTTCTGGCTGGTTTACATAATGTAATAATGTTAATAATCATCGATATTCTCCACCATCTGCATAACATACATGTAGGAAAAGAATGTTATCACGTTCAGCCTTGTTCTGAGATTCGACGCGTCACGTGATATCTTAAAATAGTAACAGTGTAGGTATTGTGAAACTGGTCTTTTTGGTGCAGTCATACCAGCAACCAGTGTTCGATTCCCATTCTGGGTCAATGCAAATTGTTTTAGTGGTGACCATTCAATATTGGTGGGGCTTAAAAGTAGTCCAACTTGTTGACGCTCTCAAATATTGAGCTACTTTTATATGGGTAATATTTGGAGCATACAACGGGGAAAGAACCAAAACAATGGTGGAAAGTTTTCCTTCTTTGTCTATATTGTTTCGCACGTAGTTTCTGCGCAACATTCAAGCCCCGATATCAGACAGTTAATATCAACGGATTGAAATAATATTGACATACCTGTGTAGAAAATTCATTTCTCGATAATGTTCCGTAAGAATTATGTAATGCCACTTTGAATTTTGCACGCCTGAGCAATTTAAATCACACCGCTATTAAAATGTTCAATATATCTTGCTATCGCTTGATGTGTACCGCAGGTAGATTTTAATCGATAACGCAGCCTATTACACCGTAATGCCTTCTTCTGATTGGTTGATATTTAAATCTTTTTCTTAACATGGCGAGATGTCAGTGATTGTATTGCGATTTAAGCAGAAGTTTAACTGAAACAAATTATGCCTTTTAACTTCAATTCGACGATATTTGAGGTAAAAATTGACTTCTTAACTAAACCTTTATGAGTTGGTAATTTTATTTTGCAATTTAAAGCATATTGATGAAAATTTTAACTTTCTTTTTTCCACCACGTAATTGGTCTTTGGCAGATAAGACGTTCCAAAGAATTTAGCCCGTATATAAAGAATCTCTAAATTCTTGGCAACGTCTTATAAATAAGACTAGGCTTAAAAGGTACTCTGGTTATGCCACATGGAACAAGACACAAGACCATATCAACTTTAAAATATGTTTTCCAGTGAGTCAGAGATTAATGAATTAAGCTCTTAATATTTAAAATTCTTTCCACCTTTTTCGAGTTTAAACTGCAGTCTGCAAGAGCTCTGCCTCTGGACAGGACACATTGTCATAAGCACGATAATGCATATTCATCATCACACATCGCATGAAATTATTCAGGTGATGAAGGAACAAAGAAATACAGTATATGCACACATGCACACAATTGTTCAAAACCCTTGGCTTTACAAGCCTCAACAATGCAGCAGACGTGAATCTCATTGTGTGAAAAATGGATGGTCAATACTTGAAAATAATCTACAGTACAGTACAGTTCACTTGATTAACCACACAGACTACAGTACGGTAACAAGACTGAATTGAGTTTAAGTATGTGAATAATTTCATCATTGTTCAATTAATGTTTTTTTTTAAACATTTGACCAACAAATTGTTTGTTTTAGTAAATACATAAAATACAAAAAATAAATAATCGATTACGCAGGTTGATTACGTTCAATCCATAGGGATCCGGCACAGTGTTGGGATTGCATAAAAAACAATTATAGACTGAAAATCATATATGATATATAATAAATAGACAAGGGGTTGAACATCCTATATAGGAAGAATGTCACAAATTCAACGAAAGTGCAAATCAAAAATTCATCATCGTTTAAAATGTATAAACCTATTTATAAACGTGTACCTTAATTTATCCCACTTTTACAGCGATTTCGGTTGATTATAGCCCCGTTGATTAAATTTCTGCTATAATACACGGCACAAAATGACGTCATATTTTCGACAAAATGACGTCATAAATCAAGCGAAAATAACAAGTTAAACTTATTTTGTTTAAATAAATAGGTTTACTGAATTAAAAGTGGGATACATAGAATAATAGGTACATGCAAGTGTTGATTATAGATCAGGTTTATAATGCTCGGCACGATAACGAAAAAGCACTCGCGAAGGCTCGGGCTTTTTGTTTCCTAAGCCTCGCATGATGGACCTGATCTATAATCAGCACTAACCTATTATTCTCTATATCATCTGCACATGTTTGCCATAAAAAAATCTGCCTCATTCAACCGTTTAAAAATAACAAACTGGAACATCGAACCCAATCGACAGTTTTCGCTACGTAGGACAAAACCCTCACTTCGATCAAACCATAACCCTTCGTGTAAATGCGTACTTACAAACAATACTATCACAATTTATTTTTACATTGATGAAAAGGAGTTAAATAAACAACTTAACCCTAAACACGATAAATTGTGATAGTATTGTTTGTAAGTACCACTTTACACGAAGGGTTATGGTTAGATCGGAGTGCGGGGTTTCGTCCTACCTCGCGAAAACTGTCGATATATATATATTATATATCATATATGATTTTTTTTCTAGAATTGTTTTTTTTTTAATGAAATCCCAACAGTGTGCCGGGTCCCTATGATTCAATCCAAACTGTTTCCAGTAATTGCCAATTTTATGTGTGGATATTTATGAGCTGTGACAACATGTTCGTCCACAGACATGATGAATTTAACATGAATCTTTGACAAAGATTTGTCAGAGCAGCAAGGACTGGTACTCGCATGAGGATGGTTCAACGATCTTGACAAGTTAAAAATCAATCTGGTGGTCACATATTTTCGTGACCTTAACATATTCAATGTATTGCAAGCAATGATTTGACCACTGTAACTGTAGATAAACAGATTTTAACATATACTTTTCCATGTTAATTAAAGAAAGCATATGGCTACCATATAGCATCAGCTAAAAAATATCGTTTAACAACAATGTAATTCTACATGAACACATTTTTGTTTCATTTCTGGTGTGAAAGGCCATTAAATGAGTCAATATACATACTGTATATATGATATAGTATATCATATAGTACATTATTATTGATAATCAATTAATATTTGAAAAAAGATAATAGGCGAACTAAATAACTAAAACACAGTAGCTCTAGAAAGCACAATATTGAATTTAGGAAGCTGGAAAATGTGTAAAATTGATGTTGTATTTCATTTATTACATTGATGATTACTGTATTTTGAATTTTACATACATATATGATTACTCAAAAAGGTGTTTTATTTGTATTTAAGTAATATGGGGGCTCCCGTCATGCTTCCATGGGGTTTCTTTGTAAATGGGCCCCCGTCAAACTCCCATTTTCAATAACCCCCTATGTGAGATTGACGGGGGCCCCTGTCAAAACCCCGCGGGGTTGAATGGAAATGGGAGTTTGACGAGAGCCCCGTCAAAACCCCACGGGGGGGGGAGAAAATCTACAAACACTTTATTTACTTATTTAAGTACATATTTCTTACAATTATGACTTAAGCATGTGTATTTGTTAACATTAAAACATAAAACAAAGCATAATATTTAAATTACATTTTTTGTAAAATATTGGGAAAATTCTCTCGTCTGGAAAAAACTCCCGTGGGAGAATTGCAATTCTAAACGGGAGAGCCAAAATCCCATTGGGTTCCCATGCCCCCTACAAATATGCAAAATTTCATGACAATTGTCCAATAAATAATAAAATTAAGTTTAAAAATAATCTGGATTTGCAAACTTTATCTGGATACTGTTTATAATGGAGACCCCTCTTGTTTACTGACCGATGTGCCGCTATAATGTATCCACTCTTCTTTACTGACCGATGTGCCGCTATAATGTAGACCCCTCTTGTTTACGGACTATTTTGCCGCTATAATGTAGACCCCTCTTATTTACTGACTATTGTGCCGCTATAATGTAGACCCCTCTTGTTAACTAACCGATGAGCCGCTATAAAGTAGACCCTCTTATTTACTTACCGATTTACCGCTTTAATGTAGATCCCTCTTGTTTACTGACCGATGTGCCGCTATAATGTAGACCCCTCTTGTTTACTGACTTTTGTGCCGCTATAATGTAGACCCATCCTATTTACTGACCGATGTGCCGCTATAATGTAGACCCATGTTGTTTATTGACTATTGTGCCGCTATAATGTAGATCCCTCTTGTTTACTGACCGATGTGCCGCTATTATGTAGACCCATCTTGTTTGCTGACTATTGTGCCGCTATAATGTGGACCCCTCTTGTTTACTGACCGATGTGCCGCTATAATGTAGACCCTCTTGTTTACTGACCGATGTGCCGCTATAATGTAGACCCTCTTGTTTACTGACCGATGTGCCGCTTTTATGCAGACCCTCTTGTTTACTGACGGATGTGCCGCTATAATGTAGACCCTCTTGTTTACTGACCGATGTGCCGCTATAATGAAGACCCTCTTGTTTACTGACCGACGTGCCGCTATAATGTAGACCCTCTTGTTTACTGACCGAGGTGTCGCTATAATGTAGACCCTCTTGTTTACTGACCGATGTGCCGCTATAATGTAGACCCCTCTTGTTTACTGACCGATGTGCCGCTATTATGTAGACCTCTCTTGTTTACTGACCGATGTGCCGCTATAATCTAGACCCTCTTGTTTACTGACCGATGTGCCGCTATAAAGTAGACCCCTCTTGTTTACTGGCTATTGTGCCGCTATAACCGTTGCCAGGAATGCAGGCCTTTGCGCACACCTCTGGATCGGTATCATTCCGAGATATCTCCTGGCATTCATGATACGAATGTCCCCATCGTTCGCGAAGCATCCGATGTACCGGTTAGCTGTAAGAGCACTTTGACAAGGTAATAAGAGAAACATAAGTCCCACTCCCCATTTCGCATCACGTTTATTTCGAATACTTTCTTTGTTACTCCCGTGCTTCTCTTATCTATTTATGTACCGGAGTAATTATAAGATAGAACTGAGAAACAAATTGAACTTCTTAATAATTTTGGTGCAAAATAATAAAGAATAGTATAATATATGTGTAAGTATAGTTAATACATGCTATTTGAACTGAATTAATGTTATATTTGAATTATGTGTTATTTAATTTCTAGTGTATCCTTAAGCATTTATAAGTAATTAAAAAGAACAATGCCTTTTCAGCATGAACATGTTATTGTTTTCAAAAAAAGTCGAGTGTCATGTCATGTGAATGTGCCGAAAAACAACACTGGTGACTCCAAGCCTTTTCGGCTAAATGTCTGTTTGAAAAAAAGTTACTTTAAATATACCGGCCAAATCTTAAATCTATGAACAAAACTCATTTAAATCCCAGCGACCGCCTTTAACATTGTGATGGTTGAGATAAAGGTTACACTTCATGAAAGAATTTTAACAGATAAAGTGTGACTAGGTATGTACACGCTGGAACTGACCGTTGTACCTGTACACAATAAAATGGTTCCTTTTTGTTAAGCGAATTTCATGTTTCGCGCCTTGTGACCTTTTTGACCTGTTGACATCAACTAGTGGTCCCCTTTCATCCAAAATAACCATCATGACAACGTGCATGGTTGAAACAGGTAACATCGTTTTCTAGATAGTCTGCACTCTCAATAGACTATATAATATAACCGTATGTGTAAATCGCACAACTTTCTTCAAAACAATTTGCCTGAATGGAGAGTCTTTCTTGTAAACTGCTTACGTTTGTTTCATTGAAAACAACACAAATCACTTACGCTTCTGACAAAAATATCCGATCCATCCTAATGTTTATCTGCATTGCCTGTCTGGGATGCATGTGCCTCCGTTTAAGCACGGATTGGGCTCACAACCTTAGCCACAATAACCACGATGCAAAACCTACATTATTGACTAAATTGTAAAATGTTAAAAAAACAACACAATTTGATTGTATATGATTTATACATGCAACGCACCCTTTGTTATTTGTTGTTTGTTTATGTTTAAAATATTTATGATAACACCGTTTCGATACTTAAAACAAGTATCAATTTTACTACAAAAATAGTAATTTAGCTGACAAAAGAACGAAATCCCATGCAAGCATCGAAATTACCTACAAGCATGACGTGGAGCTAATCACAAACGTATATCTCCTACATGCACAATTGAAGTCGTTTATAAAGTGTTGGTCGTTTAAACTTGTTCTGAATGTTATAAGACACGAATTTGGTTGGTTAATCATGTGTTTTTATATTACGCATGCTCTGTGAAACCACTCTAGTAGATATCAATATATAGAAGTGAAACAATGTCTCTGCACGAATGTTACGTGCGAATGTTTGGTATACTTTTTATGATGGAAACACATGCATTTTCATAGTTTTGTCTGTTATTGATATAGTTGGCAATTGTGTAAGTTTACGTCATATAATTTATTCACACATGAATCCTATGATTATGTATGATTGTTGCAGATTGTTGTATGTGCGCGCAATGTTTGTAATAAATAACAAATATCTGAATATATTTGTGCCTTAACATTGATATTTTACTTGTGATAATATGAAAATTATTTCACCATACATAAATAGTCCAAAATGTCCGATCAACCAACTGATATCCAAACAATAACAATACTATATAAAATCTATACAATTTACAGCATATAATATTAACTTTGTACTCGGTGCTGCGTATAAACATTCTTCCTATAATAATTTCCAATATTTCTTAAATATTCATTTCAATTAAGAACGTTGCATTCTTTATTGAATATATGAAAAGAACAAACTTATTTATATAACAGACATTCCAGGATAAATTATATAAGTTTTTTTTTTAAATATTACTTTACATTTTCTTCAAGTTCTTTATGCATCAAGTTGTGATATCATAGCTATCATAATGAGGCTAAATTTTGCAAATAACTGATAATATTTGTGTAGTTCAGATTGTATTTGAAAGGCAATATATCTGACAATAAGATTATACTAGTTCACAGTATATAAAACGGTTATGCAAGTAGCATTTCATATATAGGCAACACGTATTATGTATTTACTTCGTACATAAACTGTCGTCAGTAAGATTGTTGATACACAGAAGAGGTTTACAATAACGTCTCTCCTAACGACATGGGTAATGTCTTTCGAATTTATTTCCCAATATAACTCGATCAGTAAGTGGGATTTAGTTCGCTTATACCGGTTGTTACTTTAATAATACCATATCTTTACTTTGTATGGCGGATAAGTATTGTGATATTATTACACATATGTAAATATGTTCACATTGAGTTACTATGCATGCATGAGCATATTTATTTTAAAATGTTTTTCAATTTGTTAAGACAAATACCGATTTCATCAAAGATTAAAAATTTAATCTTTGCTTATAAGAAGTATACGGACATCAACTAAAAAAGAATTCAACAGTTTAGCAAGACATTAAATGATAAACCAACTCTATATTCAACATTCAAAATCGAGATAGGACGTTTTTTTTTCATTTTAGATCAAATACTCGAAACATCCAACATAAGGATTGTATTTTATCTTCTAGCGAATAAATTACTGTTCAGGTTGAAGCAAATAAAGAAAGTTTAATAAGTTACATAATTATACTGTTTGTTCGTATTATTTTTAATGACAATGTTGAATAATAATCAGCAGTTTGCTTATCATACAATACAAACTTATATATCATCCTTTCATAGTAATTGTATGCGTTAAGCGATTACTTTTTTGACTCTTAAGAGCAAACAAGTCAAGAACAAGATGTCGAACAGATCACAATATTAAATTCCTATTACGTAATAATGTGACTTTAAACAATTTACTTTGGCGTTGAATAAATGTATCGGCTATCGTTAAACAATAGCTGGAACAGCATTTCAATGTTAAATCTGCTACAAAAATGCCCTTGCAATAAACCCAAATGGAAGATTTATTTGTGTTCATGTATACATCAACCAAACACAAACACACTTATTATAATATGTAAAAAATAATCACTCGGCTTGAGTTTTTATTATAAAAGACTTATGCACACCGAAAAATATCAAACTTTGAGTCAAACCCAGGTCACGGGTTGAACTGTTGTAACAACAATACAAAAAAAACGAATGCACCGCACGTGTGCATGCAACTTAACAATACCATACATAACTTCAAAGTTACCATTTTTATTAACAAGATTTTTACCAGAATACAATATCATATTCCATCGTGCAATTTAGAAAAGAAACAACTGTAGGAGCATTATACCTAATGAGAGTCAGCACTACCCGAGGCTTTCAACGCGCATTTTGCAACACTTTTTGTTGTTGAATGTTTGTTAGCGCTACGCGATTGATAGCATCCTGTCTGCAACGACCCAGTCAGTCTTTTCATTAAACGTGATATTGTTATTGCACGAACTATATGTCACAAAACGGCAAAGTTATATTAGCTCATTTCCGCTGCAGACATCAAAATCTATAGTTTATAATGACTATTTACTGGTTTTATTATATTTATGTTTTATCTTTTGTGTACATTACTTAATCATTCGTTAAACAATACAGGGCAAAGACAAGGCTGAAAACAGTACGTAAATTAAACGTCAGACTGATATTATTTGTCCTCAAATATATTCAATATCTGTCATTAAAAGTTAAAAGGAAATATTAAGACACACTGACTTATTACTGCCAGTCAAATAACTACTAATATAACGCCTTTACATGCAGTACTTATTGCTATGATAAACAATGCTTTGTAACAAAAATATCAAGGAACACACAACTGAAGGCAATACTTTAAATATACAATAATTACTAGTGATGATTTATTTGTGCTCGTAATTAAGGCATTAGTCCGTATATTTAAATTTCCACTCACTCAATAAAAGACATAGAGGATTTTGGTTGGAATCGGTGGAAGATCGACTTTATTTCACGAGTGATCATAGAAAAAATAAAATTCACGAATGGCGCAGCCACGAGTGAAAATATTCTTTTTCTATGATCACGAGTGAATTAAAATCGATATTCCACCGATTCCAACAAATCTTCTTTTTCTTTTATGCTTTTTAATCGTTTATTAACATTTTTAAGAGTTTAACTGTAGAATTTCGCTGGAATGATGACGTCAATTCGTCAAAAAATGACGTCATTTCACAGTTTGAAACAGTGAAACACCAGTTTTATTTCACTGATATTTCTCTATAAACCACCGGAAAGCATATAATGAATATGTATATCAATTATGTTTTGAAACCATCAATCAATACGTCTAGACTTTTTGTAAACATTAAACAACGTCAGGACGTCATAATTTTGACCAATATAATAACTTAATAAAACCATCAATGTTGTTCACAGATAGTAAAATAAACTACAGTGTACCAGCACATGTGTCCTAGGTGTTACATTTGAAACCGGTAATACGAACAAAGTTTTGCAGTTCATTTGTGAGCGATATTTTTGGATATTTCTGGACAGAATACAAACCTATTATTTTACAGTGTGCATGCAAATTAAGGTCGCCCAAGTGCTTTTGTCAACTGTCCGCGGAGGAATAGATCAATCCGTATAGTTTTAAGTCGCAATATGGATCAAAATTACAATCAAAATTTCCAAAAAACATAATATCCGTTATATTATGCTTACTATTTGAAATTGTTCGATAAGTATATGACCGACCCGGTTTCTATTTCCTAAATCTTTGCATTAAAACGTTACTTAAGGCCCGCATATTACAATAACAACAATGGGTAATGTAATCGTTTCCGAACGTCTTCGCGGTATAACACTTAACGTGTGTTATGGATCGCTGGCGGTTTAGTTTGAAAGTAGAAATGTTAATTCAAACACATCTATCAAAACAATATTGAACCTAATACAAGTTTCAAACATCATTTTAATATGTTCTCTTGACAATAAGGCACACATTTCTAACAAAGATCAACTGATGCAAGTTGACAGATATACCAAATTGCCGCTTTAATACTCGTCAATATACCGATTGTCCTTCATTTCTAAATATATGGGTTTTGAGTATTTTTGCACTAAATAAATGAAGTTATTTTAAGTAGCAACATATTTAGCCGATATAACAATGTTATAAATAAAGTATTGAAAGAGAATTTAAAACACCATGATATGAGTAACTAAAAACAAACTAATTACACACACGTTTTGGAAACGGTGGTATTTTACTACGTAAAGTTTTGAGCTATGTTTTACACGCTTAAATAATGTTTGTAGTGAAAGTGTCTTGTGTTCGAATTCTGAATTTCGGAATAAGCGATATTATCTCGCTTGCACGGGCTAATCTGGGATGACACTTTACGAGCATGCATTAAGCCCCAGAGCGCGGTTCATTTACATAATAAGGAGCTATCAGATGAAATCATATATGTCCATCACTTTATTTAAACTTCATGTGTTCTTTGAACAATGCGTGTATATTTGTTCTGTATAATATCAGTTTGTTATATTCTAGAAGCGACCCATTACATTATTTCGCTGATACTACTACTACACTAAATAGTTTAGTGTATTGAACATACATTCAGAACGTACCCACAGGTGCTCTACGTTACACTGCATACCAAAATTTGAATTACCGGGTATGTCAGGTTTGAAAAAAAAAACACGCACGAGCACCTTAACTTAAACATGCATTACATATTATGTTACTTGTGTTGTATTTTACATTCAAAAAATGATTGTAAAAGTTGAACCTGTTGTCATTGAATTAAACATGTCAGTGGTGTTGTATTTTTTCTAAAAAGTAAAAAAATAAAAAAATAAATACAGACCAATAGCACCTGGTATACATTTAGTTAATTGTATGTCTTACCTGGGGAAGTGTAATGCAAACAATATTATACGTTGTACAGACTCGAGTTTGTGTATTCAATTTGCGGTTACGAAGTATGTTTTAGTTATTGTAGACATTTAACACGTTTGTGTAGTGGTGCAAAACAGTCGTTTGTCTTACTGGATTAATTAACGCGCGTCACTGCTATTGTTAATCGGATTCATTAGTAAAATGGTAACACGCGATGACGTAAGCAATAATTCATGTGGGAAATAGCTTACAGTCATGCGTGTCTATGAACATATCTGTTATATAGCCTGATGTAAGTAGCTGAAGCATGTGCTGCGTTTTGAAGAAAGCGTCTTTACGATTTACTGTTGAGGTATTTAATCATGCGTGTGCTGTCAAATGCATTTTGCAGTTAGTTATAGGATGTCTGAGTGGTATTAACTGTTGGTTTGGGCAAAGTTGTTATTGTAAGAAAAACATTGCGCAATGAAAGGTGTTGTTGTGAGTAGTATGTTACACACTAATATATTACATTCAAATAATGTTGGTTCATTCCCTCTTTTCAATTACAATGTGCTGGTCTTGAATTAGTTTGTTCTTTATCGATATATAGAAAACTTGATCACATGTTAAGGTCTTTTCAGTATCCGAAGTCAAATATTCTTATTAAATCATAATATTAAGTACGCAATTTAATAAACAGATATAACTTGTATATATAAATTAATGACAACATATTCGTATGCTATCTGCCGGTACTTAAACTAATGGAAAATGCCTTATACGAACAATTGTTATTTCGACATTGTCTTGACAGTCCCGACAAATTAGAAATAACGATGTTCCGATGTTTCATACACATATTTATTGCATTCCCACGAGTGTATCAATACAGTTTCGGACTAATTTACCTTATTTACGAGTGTGTTTATTAAGGTCACTAATCTAATCCCGGGTCATTACTCTATATACAACTGTCGCTTTGGTCAGTGAGAGAAATTTCTAAAATCAAAGATCTATCAATCATTTTAATTGATAGATCTTTGTCTACAATTCATGTATTGTCTTTGGAAGAATACACTTCGGAATAAATAGAAATACAAACTTGCAAAATACATAATTATATTTTCGAAAAGAAATGATTGCTGCATTCAATTAAAAGAAACCACACATTTTTTAAAACAACAATACTATATGTTTATGATAAAATCGTTACTAGTTAGCTTTACATGTTGCATACTTATATCATTATTGTTACCAGAAACACGTGTGAAGTGAACTCATGTTTCAGTAAACCTTCTAAAAATCAATACGATGGTTATTGATAGTTCAATGGACACTCAATATTTTCCGATGAAATACCCATTGATTTATTATGGTGCGTACCCAAA
This sequence comes from Dreissena rostriformis, assembly GCA_007657795.1. Lineage (NCBI taxonomy): Eukaryota > Metazoa > Mollusca > Bivalvia > Myida > Dreissenidae > Dreissena > Dreissena rostriformis. The sequence goes on from VMBQ01001611.1 coordinate 85,931, forward strand.
GAAACATTATTTGAGCCGCTTCATGCAACATTGGGGCTTATGTCATATGGGCTAGCGTAGTTCCATTGTTTTCCCTTAATATATGATGTTTGCATTTATTGCATAATTATCCTGTCCAACACTTTTGTTTCATATATCGGAAAATCGTCCCGAAAGATCATGAAATCTCTTTCTTGAGGGTAAATTATGTAATTGGGGTTGCAAGTCTCCCATTTTTCAATGCCAGACAATCCCACCGGATGTCTCGACAGATCCGCACACGGAAATGAAATAATCGAGAAACTCATATCCCCTGGTTTAAAGTTGCTGCACGTATGCGCTTTAGACGATGCATTCCTCGAACAGATAAAACGGAAAACCCTAAAATCATTTTATTCTGATGAAGCTTTTTTGGTATTTGTATTAAATGACAGGGCGAGTTTATTAATCATTATATCGACCACGCTTGTTTTAAGTGTTCATGTTTTACCTTCGTTGATAACACTGACAATTATTACGCAATTGAAAACGTTTCTCCTAATTCAACTACGCCTTTCACTGTTATGACACACATACAGAATACCGAATGAATTATACGTGTGCATACAACTAATAATTACAATGCAGCGATTCAAATTTTTCTTTTTTTTATTTACACGTAACTAATAGGAATAAAACTTCATATTCAGTCATGAAATTAAAGTAATATATAGACTGGAACAATACTATATTTTATAATATTTTGCACTTTACTAGACAGTCATAATTAATTGTGTGTACATTTTTCCAATACCTTATCTTTTAAAATGCCATTTTGTTGGCGCTGCACGATTTGTAGCATCTTGTCGTTTGCCCACTCCCTGTCAATCCTTCCAAACAACAATGATATATGTATTCCAAGAATGTCATATAACTGTATAGTATTTTCAGTGCAGGCATTTATATCTAAAATAAATATACACCAGTCTTATTCATATAATTTTTTAAGCATATATTTATAGAATTAACAAATAAAGTTATAAGACGAATATAAAACACTCATTAAATTGCAAAAACGTATTTACATTGATAGTATGCCTAAATATTTTGTGAAACAATTATCAATAGTTTTCATTGAAATTCTCTTTCTTCATATGAAATTTTAAGACGCACAAATAACTCAATGAAATTTAATGCTATTGTATTGAGATACGTCTATCTGTTCTGAAATTATTTAATGCACATCATATTTTAAAACATAACTTCCAATTAACATACACGTTCACATATCAATATAACTATACAGTATGGCAAGAAATTAGTGCTGTCTGTTCGACATTAAGTCACACGTTTATAATGCTAATAACCATGCGATGAATATTATTTCAAAGGTATGTCATATGAAGTTTTGAAACTATCGATTACTTAGTCTAAATTATTTGTGAAGATACTATCGATTAAGTAGTCTAAAATATTTGTGGAGATCAAACACATCACAGGACCACAGACAGTTGTGATCGATATAATGATTTATTAGAGGAGCAGATAATAAACATCTGATTAAGAGTGAATGTAACAGCAAACGATAACAAGACTGTGGGCATTTTACTTACGTTGTGGGATTATCATAATCCGCTTAGATGACACTTACTGAATACAACGAGACAAATAGCCTGTAAGAAACTTGGGGTCAGTGTCTTAGAACGGTGAAAATAATCCGATTGAAAAGCGCACAGAACCTCACTCAAAAAGAAACAAAACACAAATACACAACAAACTAAAAATAAAAAGAAATTACAGAAAATGAAAACCTAAAGGAATGAAATTGTAAATATAAACTAATATACGTCGGTATTTTTATTATTTAGTCAAAGCCATTATTTACACTAATGAAACGTTAACTTTAGTTCTATTTTGGAAGCTGCTTTTGTTACATGTTTGACTGTTGTTTGGTACTTCAATGAAGCAATTTTGTTTTCGTTTTCCGTACAATTAGTATGTTTATGTTTGAACATCACGTATTAACATTTCGATAGTCCATGTGATCAAAGAAGAGGCTATACACACAATTAACGTCGTAATACCCATTACAAGGATATCAACACTTGTCACATACCTCAACCATCCTTAAATGATCGACAATATTTGCAGTGTTATTGTCGTGTTTATGGCGGGTTCAAAGCACCAGGCTGCCTGACAATGTCCATTTATTTTTCGTCTAGCAAATTTTGAGAAAAAAATAAGAAATCATATTATGTATTTCACAAAGCAATCATGCAAACATAAATGGTGATACAAAAAGAAAGCCGTATAGATCATGTCTGCTTTTATAATGCATTTTACAGACCTGTTTGCATACTATTTCTACGAATACGTAATATATCGTCTTTAAATAGTTTCATTTTATAAATTAATATTAGAAACAAATACATTTATTAGTTTTCAAGATGTTCAATAAAATGAACAGTAAACATAATATCTGATAAAGCAATGGACTCATTATGAAAACGAAACGCCGTCGCATTTTGTTCATGCTAATAAAATGATATATGTATACTGTTATTGCACATACCTATACACTATCAAAAAAAAAACGGTGAAACTATATTCAGGCGAAGGATATAAAAGTAAAAACATTCTTTCATACTGACAAAAGGTAATATGCAACAAGAACAAATGAATAGAATCTCACTCCATTATGTTTTACATAAATATAAAATGTTTGCACATTTTCTTATTGATCTGTATTATATTAAACAACATGAAGGCTATCCCAAAATTGTATTCACAAAATATGAAATAGTTTTGTCATTTCCGGCGTTTTGTGGCATATGTTCGTCCGCAAAATTTAATTTACTTCCATTTTTAGTTAATTCTCGTTTTATTCAATATGATATATGTATTACAACATTCTCTTTCATAACAAACATATTAACACAATGTTTAACAACATATGAATTTAGTCTTCATTCATTTACATGCGCATGGTATACATTCTATACCTTAGAAACCTTATATTTACCGAGATTCCTGTGATTTGACAGAATTGAGTGATTTAACGTACCAAATGAAATCTCGATATAGTTTTCGGAGTGGATGGTCTATTGATTGGTTACATCGTTATACGTGTCAACGACGGGTTGTACACCATAGTGCATATTGGCAGTATACCATTACTCAATGTTTAAAACATTGCACTGATATTCCTTCAAGCGTGGACGAAAATTGTTCTTGCCTAAACGAAGCTACTCATTACCGCCAGAATATTGTATCTAATTAAAAACATTTAATTCATGAGTAATGCATTTTTGAATTAATTTATTTATAAGCGAGTCGAATTCTCATGTATTTTCTGTTAATATGTGGTATGTTTATTTATGACACAGGAATTGTCTTCCACTATGAACATATTATCACCTAAGTATGTTTTAGAAGTACGCAGCCCTTTTATGTAATTGTGCTATAAATACAATGTGTTAGTGATATTTAATAATGTGTTTTATTAGAATGATGAAATTCGCAAATTTGCGACCTAAACCGCCCATCTTGAGAGATTGAAGACTGAAATTGATCACTTTCAATATAATTGTTATAAACTGATAACATGATATTGATATCTGAGGACTTAATAATATCAACGCCTATGTGTGGACATCGTATATGTTGTGAATTATAAGTGGGTGTACTGTTTGGAATTATTATATTAGTGCGTGTGATTGTTGAGGATAGCATGACATTATTTCGTTTATAATTTTACTCAACTTAATAATGGGCATTTAGAACCTATATATGGGTTCTCTACAGAATGGTACAGTTATTATATTAATAACGTCAGATTTGTAACCCCAAACCACACTTGAAATTGCACATGTTTTTGAATTAATTGAATTGATTAAGTATGCTATATGTAATTATGTATGTCTAAATATACCTACACAAGTAATTGAAACACAGACAGCATTTAGGTACTTGTGTTAAGTTACATGTTTGTTTATTGCTTTTAAATGCAAACTGTTTGTTGTTGCATTAAACATGCGGCCAATGTTGTATTTGTTCACTACATCAGTTAAACAAGGGACAAAATTGTCACAAAACCAGGTTTTCAATAAAAAAAAGTCTGATAAAGGGAGACAACTGCAACTCAAATTGTGAATTGCTACTGATTGTTCATCACAATAACTCCCCTTGTTTCAAAATCAATCTGTTTTTCGACCCCGTGACCTTGTTTCTGACCCGGCATCACCCATATTCAAACTTTACCTAGATATTGTCTAGATACAACTTCTGACCAAGTTTCGTAAAGATCGGATGAAAACTAATTAATGGCCATTTTTGACCTTTGAACTCAAACTGTGACCTTGACCTTGGAGATATCGACGTAATTATATCACGCGACACACCGTCCAATGATGGTGAACAAATGTGCCAAATGATTTTAAAATATGACAATAAATGACATAGTTATGGCCCGGACAAGCTCATTTATGGCCATTTTTGACCTTTGAACTCAAAGTGTGACCTTGACCTTGGAGATATCGACGTAATTATTTCGCGCGACACACCGTCCAATAATGGTGAACAAATGTGCCCAATGATTTTAAAATTTGACAATGAACGACATAGTTATGGCCCGGACAAGCTTGTTATGCCCGCCCGCCAGCCCGCCAGCCAGCCCGCCCGCATTCGCCAATCTAATAACCATTTTTTTCCTTCGGAAAACCTGGTTAAAAAGCTCAACCGAGTAATAACACGTGGTATTAATTTAGTTTCGCATAAGCTTTACCGGTGAGGTGCAATACAAAACGAATTGTAAGTGTTACATACGCGCACCTATGTCGCGTATTGCATATACTAAGTATATTTCAAGTATTACTAGACAATGAATATTTTTATATCGGTTGTAAAAAAGTCGTTTTCCTAAGTGTAGTAATTATCCCACATCAATAACGCATTGTTATTGTAAAGCGGTTAAATGATAACACGACATGACGTAAGCAAGAATGCATGATGAAAATAGCTATCATTCACGTGTGTCTATCAGAATATTTGTAATATATCCACACGTAAATATGTTGTGCATGAGCAGCATTTAAAAGAATGACTCTTGCAGATTCAGTCTTTGCCGTAGAGTTATTGGATCGTGAGTGTGCTGTCAAATGCAACTGCTATGAGTTCTTGAATGTAAGAGTTGCAAAGAAACGTATGCTTGCATAACGAAGTTGTTACTGAAAGAAAACTGACTGTATGTGGAGTATAGACAGTAGAAGATGATAATGATTTATGTATTAATATAAAAAAATCGTTATACACGTCAAAGATTATCAAATAAGAAAAGGGCGTTGTTTATTTCAAATGTTATGAATAGAAAATAAATTATTCATAATGGAATAGTACAATTGCTTATTGGCGTTGCATAGGTTACACTTCAATTAACAACGTTTCTTACTTTACATACATGTCAGGAAATCAACTTTCCGAAGAAGCTGGATAACATAAGATATTATAAAAACTCACTGATTTTATGCAATTATATTATTATCTATTTGGCTAAAAATAAGGGACATATGCAATGATTAAATATACTTACATAATGTTTATTTATTTGAAATAATAGCTCAACCGATGGTACTTATTTGTTGGTAATGGTTTTGAGTTTCGACATTTTTTATTTTAAAATGTGAATATAAATGTATTAAGTTAATATAAAGCTATTTATACTGGTCGCTCACCGTAAATACTGTTTAACAGTGTTGTTAAACGTAGTTGTTACCCATAATGTAAGGCAAAGACCAATCTACAATACGAGTATCTATACTTAGATCACAAGTATATACATTACTTTTTCACTGCATAAACACCTGCTGACATGTGTTATGTGTATATCATGTCGGTCTGTATGTTCGACGCACTTGATATTGACTAAAGAATGTTCGTCCGTTGTTTTGCATATCACTAATGACAGGTAAATGTAACACCTTTCCTATAAGCTTGCCTGAACACTTCCTCACTGACGTCACCCTTCGCACGTACTTCAATTATCTTAGTACCACCAGCTATGTCATTTGTGTCATTGCATATTATGAATGTTAAACATCGTTGTGAAATATCACACGGTTTGCAATGGGCCTCTGTCACCTTTGCTGTATCACCATTCTGCGTGAAGACTCATGTTTTTATATATGATAACGATAAAGACATGTATATGTTACACCTTTTTCTTTTGCCAGTAATTATAATTATTAATAAGATAATCATGAAATACGGATACACGGGATCGCCACAAATTGTGTTTTGATATTATTTTTACAGTCATATTTATTTCATTATCCTTGTTTTGTCAACGTAAAACTATTATTTGCTAATGACTGGTCCTTTACTTTGGTATGTATTTATTCAATATGTTTTACTTAATTTACATTTAAATAACATAATAATAATAATGAACAAGATTTTGAAAAAAAATGTCATTTGATCTATATTTCGACATCAATTTAGTAAATATATAAGCGCCAAGTTGTTACTGTATTGCAATTACTGGATACATATGTAATGCATGTTCCTTTATAGGGACTACTTTTGATATAACCGAGTATTTTTAAAACAGTTGCAGACACACGGCTTTCCTTAGACTGGCAAAAACGGCCTTTGAAACTTGTAACAAGAAAACAAAAGTATTATCTTACAATCTTCTAATATTGCTATACAGACAAGCACATTAAGACAGAAGAGAAAAAAGAAATTATCATTGACTTCTAGAGACAAACATGACTATATCATCGTATACGAAAATGGGAAGCAACACGATGGAATCACATACGTTCCTGATACTAACCTCACTCTCGCATTCCTTGGTTGTCTCTGCTTCAGCATACCCCTCGGATAAGTTGCAATATTTCCCTCCATATCGGCTGCAATATTCTACAAGGACGGCGACCCGAAACAATGCGGGCGGAAAGCAAAGTGTTCTGTGATGATAAGCCTTTTTCGTATTGTGACGACCGTGCTTTTGGTAATAAAATATGCTCTCTGGATATCACTCGAAACGTAAAATAAACGGAAGCTAGGTCACACATGTCAAAGCTAATACCACTTGCATAGGTAAATTACAAAAAGCTAGTCATCCTGTGTTAATAAATTGAATAAAGGCACCGATATCTGCTGTGTAAGCATGATCATGAGACGGTTGAGCATATAAATGTTTATACGTATTATACATGTCAAATATATAAACCCTGCATTATTGACTAAATTGTTAAACATAAAACAACATTAACGATTAGATCTCACTAGCCGTTGACACCGGTATAGAAAACATTGTTATCACAGGTGATTTTAAGCTCGACATGAATAAGCCGCAGTGTCAGATCAAAACAGTCTCCCTTCTTTTGCAGTACAATCTCACACAGATTATAAACGAACCTACTCATTTCACTGAAACCTCGAATTCTCTTCTTGACCTTTTTATGTTAACATCTTCATTGACAGTGCTAAAAAGTGGCGTCGGAGAACCTTTTCTTAACCAACAAGTTCGGTTTCATTGTCCAGTCTACTGCGTCATAAACTTCAACAGAAAAGTTGGGTCAAATTTTAAACGTAAAATATGGAAATACAAAGATGGAGACTACACTAAGCTAAGACAACTTGTACAGAACTTTAATTGGAACAATTGCTGCGATAATAATATTGACATATATACCTCAAATTTCACACGTCAACTTATCTGTTTCTATGAAGCTACTATCCCATCGAAAGTAGTTACAATAGGAACAGCGGATCCTCCATTGCTACATAATAATATTCGAATGGAAATCCGACGCCGCAAACAAGGCTACTTATTTAGACCGTCACCGATGCATTTATCGCCAACAGCGTAATATTGTAAATTATCTTGTCAAATCAGCAAAAAAGTTCACTTTGACAATCTTGCTAAACCAATACGCGAAAATCAACACTCCTCGTCCGACTTCTGGAAAATACTTAAACAATTCACAAATAAAAACACCTCACATAACGAGTTGCCTCCCTTAATTCACAATGGTACCATATATGAGTCTCCACTTGAAAAAGCGAATGTCCTCAATGCCTTCTTCATATCTCAATCCACTTTAACAATACGCAGTACGCATATGCACAACTTACATTCCCAAGAGTCAGATTGCCCCGTCTTTCAAGATCTCATCATTTCCCGTCAAGATGTTTAAGATTTCATAAAAGTAATGAAAACGGGAAAGGCATCAGGACCGGACCGAATAAATAGTCAAGTCTTAAAGCAAATTGCATCTGAGATTGCATGTCCGCTACGCAATCTTTTTAATTGTTCCATCAGTACTGGAAGGGTTCCACGGAGCTGGAAAGAAGCATTTGTCTGTGCACTTCACAAAAAGTCTGATCCTCAGGATGTTGGAAATTATAGACCGATCTCCCTTTTGAGCGTTTTAAGTAAATGTCTGAAGGGAATCCTCCATAAATATATGTTTAACCATTTAAGGGCTACCGACTTTATAACCCCATTTCAATCAGGTTTCATACCAAAAGATTCCACTGTCAACCAATTAGTCTCGGTATATCACTCCTTTTGTAAAGCCCTTGACGAAGGTAAAAAGGTTAGAGCCTTATTTTGTGACATTTCTAAGGCATTTGATAGAGTGTGGCATGAAGGACTTATTCACAAGATCCGACTAAGTGGTATCTCAGGCAATCTTCTATCTTGGCTAAAAGACTACCTACATGAGAGGAGCCAGTGTGTTGTTATCTCCGGCTGCCAATCTGACCCATTACCCATAAATGCTGGTGTTGCTCAAGGGTCTATCTTAGGGCCCCTCCTCTTTCTTATATACATCAACGACATTGTACGAGATATTCACTGTCCAATTCGCCTATTTGCAGACGATACTACTCTATATATAATCGTCGACAACCCGATTGATGTGGCTAATCATCTTAACTCTGATCTTGGAAAAATCCATTCCTAGGCTGATAAGTGGTTGGTTACCTTCAATCCATCCAAAACCGAATCCTTAGTAATATCTAGAAAAGTCAACCGCCCAATCCACCCCCTCTTTTTCTAAACGACTGTCAAATCACTGAGGTTTCGTCTCATAAACATCTCGGCTTAATTTTTTTTGATTCATGTTCTTGGCATGATCATATTGAATCAATTAAGAAGAAAGCATGGCAGCGAATCAATTAATGCGAACGTTAAAGTTTACGCTCGATAGAAAGTCCCTTCTATTGATATACACAACATTTATCAGACCAATTCTCGAATATGCTGATGTAGTCTGGGATAAAATTACTACACACGATGAAATAGAGCTTGAACAGATTCAACAGGACGCAGCAAGAATAATTAGCGGGGGAACACGTTTAGCATCCTTACAGAATCTTTATAATGAAACAGCTCTTGAACCATTAAAAAATAGGAGAACAAAACATAAACTTTCCAATTTCTATAAAATGTATAATTTAATATCACCCCCCTATTTGTGCACACTGATCCCCTCTAGCGTTGGTGAAAGATCGTCTTTTCCATTTCGTAATTCTAGCAATATTCGCAGCATTCAATGTAAATCACAACTTTTTTCGCGATCTTTCCTACCATCAACTATAAACTTATGGAACAATCTACCGGAATCTGTAATAACAGCTCCTTCTCTCTCAGTTTTCAAAGCAAATCTAAACAAAGATAAAAAATAATTCCCAAGCATTACTACGAGGGAGAGCGGCAGTCTATGTTCTACATGCACGTTTACAAATTCGTTGTAGCAGCCTAAATGGGAGTTTGTATGCGAAAAATATTGTACAAAGTCCGTATTGTCAATGTGGTGAGATTGATGATACGTATCACTTTTTCTTCAATTGCCCCATTCATACTGAGAAAAAAGTTATCCTTTTTGACAATCTGTCCAGTTTCCAACCCATAACTTTACAACTTTTTCTTTTTGATGTCAAAGACGAGTCATAAGAAGAGAATTCATTAATATTCAAACATGTTCAGTCTTTCGTCCGAGAAAGTCATAGATTCTAACCCTACTCCATCTCAGGAACAAACCATATTCTGCTAACCATGGCCCCGTCCCGCAACTACTTCTTTTCTTCTTCTCTTATTCTGAAACTCTACTCTTTCACTTCTTTCCCTTTCCTTCTCAACTTATTAGCTTTTGTTAGCTATCTTCACTACTCTGCTATACTATTTGTATTACAACGTATTGTTTTTTTCCCATTTCTAAACGGTATTCAAACACCTATCACTGTTTCATATTGTTCGTAATTTTGTCATTTTGATAAATTGTTGTTACACGTTTGGTTGTTTACACCATAACAGCAGCGTTTCTAACTGACAGAAGAGAGACATAGCATAAGCCTCGAGTTTTTTTCTCAATTCTGTCAAATTGTATACTACAGCCTTTATGTAAAGCAATACTGCAATTTCTACCTGCCTTGTATTTTGTTCGAAAATAGTATGTATGTTTTGTATTGAATTGCTTATTATGTACTTTCTATGAACTAAATAAATAGCGTTTAAACCAAAACAACACAGTCAATTTCATGTTATGATATACGCAATATACATTTTGTTATCTTTTGTTTATGTTTAAAATATTTCAGATAACGACGTTTCGATTCTAAAAACAAAAAAGTTCAATGGAGCTGACAAAAGAACGAAATCTCATGCAAGCATCGACATTACATACAGACACAACTAAGAGCTACCTCATACATGTACAATTGAAGTCCTGAAGGAAATGGTGGTCATTTATACTCGTGCTGAATGTTATCAGACACCAAATTGCCAATTAGATGCTTACTTTTGTTTAAGTTGGTTTATATTACGCACGTTCTGTGAAACCATTTAAGAAGAGACCAAGAATATTTGCGAAAAATGTTATTGGGAATGTTTGGTAAACTTGTTATGTTTTGAAACACACATGCATTTGCATAGTTTTGCCTATTATTGATGAAGTTGACAATTGTGTAAGTATCTGTAACAATGATTTATTCAGATGTGTACCCTATGATTATGTATGATTGTTGCAGATTGTTTTATGTGCGCGCATTGTTTTTTTATAGATAATATATATATATATGAATTTATCATACCACTACATTGATATCTGGCCGATATAACGCTGCATGATATACTTTTTTATATCGTGTTCAACAGGAAGTTCTTATATCAGTCGATGTGTCATATAACTAAGACTTAATAAATAAGTAATATTTAATTGTAAAAAATGATTCAGATTTATCAAAACAAACAATTTGATACCAAGATGTATTACATTAAATCTACAGAAAGCAACATAAACAGCAAAAACGTATTTTCCAAATATTAAATATGAATGTGTAAACGCTGATGACGTCATGTTGAACAGGAAGTTGTGTTATCAGTTTAGGTTCGGATGTAAGTCATTTTACGCGGAATGAACTATAAAGTCATCATGTTTAGTAAAATAAAATTAGATTTAACAAAACAAACAATTTGATACCAAGATGTAATATATTTTATACACAAAAACCAAAAAAAAACTGCGAAAACCATATTTTACAAATATTAAGCGCAAGTGCTCATGACGTCATTATTAACAAGTCAAACGTCGAAGATCATATTCATTCCCGCTAAAAATGCAGTGTCTTAACGTTTTTTTGTTTCATCATTTTTTTTTAATATGGACTTAGAGGTATGAACAACAGAAAAACAGGTAAATGCCTGATCTTTTTTGTAATATATCAGGCTGGGTACGACTAAAATAACGGCATGGCAAGCCTCGCCGTTATATTATTCTGAGCCTTATAATATATATTTTTCTCTGATGGTAGTTTCTTGATCGATTTATTTTTAATCTTCGTTTTATATATTTTGAATAATATACGCGTGTATATATCACGCAGCCCCCATTTTTTGATCATTGCTAGTATAATTTTCATTTTGATAAATTATCGCCTCAGTCTATACGGTTATTCTTTTTAGGTATAACAATCATTTTCATTTGCATTTAAGTATATTACTGTCACATAAACCATCAAGTAGGTTATTTGGATCTTTTACACCCAATATTGCTGCTTCTTCCTGTAGGAGAGCGATGATGATCTGAACTATTAACTATATGATGCTATATTCTAAAATCTTTTTGTTAAAAGAATGGATGTAGTTGATGCCTGTTAGTAATTTCATTTCATCGTGCCTCAAAAAGTTGTAACTCTGTTGCTCTGGTTTCCTTCCTACCATTGAGTAATTAAATAGTTATTAAATGAATGCGTTTTAATTCCCTTTTATTACTGTTTAATTTGAGTTGCAATGCTATGAGGTTAAATTTTATTTACACTTATATGTATCATGAATATTGCTGGGCAAAGTGTGAGGTTGAGCGCTCTATAACCAGTTTAACCCCCCCAGTGCTTAGCATTGACCGTTCCAAGGCGGTGACCCCAGCTTTATTCTACTTTGTGTATATGTTGTTTCGTTTTGTGCCGTACTGTACCGTTTTGACAATTGGATCCTTGCCATAAAAAAAGGACCACGAAGATGTGTATGATAGAAATGCAATACTGCTGCAGCTTCTGGAGTTTCACTTCTTTATATTGCCTGATATATTACTAAACGATCAGGCAGTAACCTGTTATTGTCTATATATTTTTGTCTTAACATTGAGATTGTACGTGCGATATTATGTTAACTATTTTAGCATACTTTAACAGTCCAACATATCGGATCAACCCACTGATATAAAAACAGTAGCATTGATATATCACATCTATACATTTCACAACTGCGAATACTCATTCTTGCTAGAACACTTTGCAATGTTTCTTTAAAATTTATGTTTATTTAGAACGTTACATTCTCTATTGCATATGTGATCTGAACAAATGTATTTAAATAACAAACACTCTAGGATAAATTATATAAGATTCAATTTTTTAATATTACTATAAAGTCCCTCTTGTTCTTCATGCAACAAGTTGTGAAAAGCTTTTATATCTATCATAAGGAGGCTTATTTTGTACAAATAACTGCTTATTGTTTTAGTTCAGTTTTCATATGATAGAGACTACAAATATCTGACAATGAGATTACAATATTTCACATACTAATACAAATACAAAATGGTTATGCAAGTAGCATTCCATGCATAGGCAACACGTATTATGTATTTACTGCGTGCCGACACTGTCGTAAGTAAGATTGTTTACACATAATGAAGGTTAACTAGAATTTCTCTTCTAGTAGCATGGGTATTGTCTCTCAAATTTATTTTCTAATATAACTCGATCAGTCATAGAGATTTAGTTCGCTAATACCGCTTGTTACATTAATAATACAATATCGTGACTTGGTATGGCGTAATATATAATTGTGATATGATTACAAATATTTACACATTGAGTTACTATGCATTATGAGCATATTCATTAAAAAATATATTTATTCCATTAAAAATGTAATAACCTCTTTGCTTATGAAATGTTTTCTGATAGAAACTGAAAAGAATTTACAAACTTAGACAGACATTACATGATATAAAACTCTAGATGCAACAATCTTCATATAGGTTTTACAATGTGATCGTTCCCGATCAAATATCCGAACATCCAACATAAGGATGGTGTTTAATGTTCTAGCGAATACATTACTGTTCAGTTTGAAGCAAATATAGAAAGTTAAATAAGTTGCATATACTTTTGGTTCGTATTATTTTAAATGAACACGTTGATCAATATTCAGCAGTTTGCTTATCATACAATAAAAACGTATAACTCATCTAAGTGTATGTGTTACTCGATGAAGCCTTTCATTCTAAAGAGCAACAATATCACGAAAGTGATGTCAAACAGATCATATAATTGAGTTCGTATTTTATTAATGATTGAGTAATCATTTTACTTTGGCGTAGTGTATCGCTAAATTTCATGTTTAATTTGCAAAAAAAAAGTCTTTGCAATCAGCCCAAATGGAAGATTTATTTGTGTTCATTTACACTTCAACCAAACACAAAAAATGTAATATATAAAGAAAACGTATCAAACTTATCACTCAGTTAAAAAAATAATCCCGACACTCTTATGTAAACTTCGAGTGTTTTGAAAAATACGTGTATACATTTTTCTTCATAATACAGTAGACTCTGCCAATACCGGACTCTCCGTATACCGGAAATCTCCCGATTCCGAACGGTCTTGTCAGTCCCGTATTTTCCCCTTCTATTTCTTTGTTAAAAAATGTTGAATAAACCGGACTCTCTCAAAACCGGAAACCGGACGGATATCTCCTTGAATTTCGTCATTTTCAACGTAAAATACATTGAGTACACCGGACGGTCCAAATTCTCAAGATGCCTGAGGCGTGAAAATTACAATACCTAGTCAGCACGGCGCGCGCGGTGTCACACATTCCGCTCGCGCAATTATCGATAATCGGATTAAAAATACCATAAAGGTGTCAAGTCGTTACCNTTGTCTTTGCTGAATTTTATGAAATTCGTCTTCAATGTATAATTGTTCTTGCCTATTTTGTGTTATTGTAACATATTTGTATCAATTTATTAAAATTTGACACATATAAAAATCGTATAGTCTCACTTAAATAGTTTATCTGAATCGGAAAATTGTGTATCCCAGCAGTATATTGCTTCACTCTTAAATGCAAATTGCGTCTGCCGTATCAAGAAAAACTCCAATCACGTAAGCAAATGTACAAATATGCAATAAATTGTGACTGACAGAAAAAAGGGCTGCAGAAATGCATGTTAATCTTTAAGAAGTTCTAAAAACTGTATTAGTTGGCAACTGGTTATGCCCAATGTGAAGGGTTCATTATCTTAATGTGTGTGTCTATTATGCATGAAGAGGCAACATATATATTTAAAGTTTGGTAAATGCTGTATAATTATAGTATGCACCAAATTTAAAAGCAGATTAAGATATCACATTCATCAGTTGAATTAAACAATGGTAGCGAGTATAAAATATTTAATTTAATCGTATTTTTTTTTGCTCAATCAGTCATAATACTGCTTGAAAAGTTTTTATTAACTCGTTTAGCCCTTGTTTGAAGAGTACTGGTTTCGTCATTCCTGATCAAGAGCTCTACATTTGTAGAATTAAGGACAGGCTGATAGGGGACGCAATAATTGCATTACTTAAGCACTTTGTTCTAAATATTGCAAGTCTTGAACAAAAGTTATTGAACATTAGAATGTGTGTGTGTGTGTCTTCATTTTTATCGAGTGCACCGGGATTGTCTCCCATATGGCCATCGCCCCCAGAAGACGTGTTAGTTGGTTACGGGGGATAGTGCAAGATACAGGAGACAACCCGTTCCAGAGGTGACCCTGGGTCTTTTAGTGCCCGGTGTATAGCACGGTTTAACGTCTCATGCGAAAGACGAGTTAGTAGGTTAGGTGCAGCGGGGGATCGAACCAGCGATCTCTGGATTGTGAAGCCAGTGTGTTACCACTAGACCACGGATCCGCTACGCTAGAATGTGTTTGGTCTTAAACAACAACAATTTAACTGAAGAAATTTATTTGTACTTCCTGATGCTTCAGATACACTTGTGAAAAAGCTGTCATAAGGGTGCATGGATGGCAGGCTTTGCATCGTGTGGTATGCTATTTCCGATTGAATTATTCGGGTTTCATGTTTAAATCTCTTATCATGTGAAACTTTGCGATAGATGCATTAAAAACCTTCCTGTTGTGGTGTTTGTTAAATCATTGTTACGGTGCATTACTTCCCTGTTTTTGTATTTGAGGTATTATTAATGAAGTAAAAATAACTTCCTTGAATGGGTGGTTTCTAGATTTCTATCAGAGTAGCACATGACAGTAAGCATTGTTTGTAAATACCTTGCCATTGTAAATAGTAGATTGGAAACAAAGATAAAACAAGATCAACGTTATCTTAGTTTAGAAAATACTTTTTTTGCTTACACAGATGTCGCTTGTTTTAGTCCTTATTTAACGTGACTTACATTGTTCACCATAATATCACTCTGTCCATATAGGGAACCAGATTATCAAATGGATATTGACTATAACAAGAAATATACTTATACGGTAACTAAAAGTTGGTAGGGGTTTTAAAGGAATCGCTTTGTCCCGCAAGTCTGTGTGTCTATCCGTCTGTCTGTTCTGAAACTTGTTAAGACTGTAACTGTCTAATTCATTTATTGTATTTGATAATTTTGGTTGTTCATTATGTATAGATACCTGTCTATTAATATTACATTGTTTTTAGTATTACATTTTAAAGACATGGGATATAGATTTTGGTTCATTAAACTAACTTTACCAAATGACTAGCAATCTGAACATTGTTTCTTTAAACTGTAGAGGAATAAATGGCAAATTAAAGAGGCTTGAGGTTTTAAATTACTCAAAAGAGTTAAATGCTAATATATATTGACTGCAGGATACACATTTTACTCCAGATATGTACACAACTATTTTTTTCATTTTCAGAATGGGGATCTTCTGCATACGTTTTAAGCTATGGTTCTGCTTATTCTAGTGGAACTGCTATTTTCATATCCAATAGCACAGATTATAAAACACATAACTCTGTTGCTGATTCCAACGGTAATTTGTGTGCAATTGATATTTCTGTTAGTGAATACCGCTTTACCTTGCTAACTTTATACGGGTCAAACAATGACTCCCCCATCTTTTTTACTGATATCTTTGAAACTATTGAAAGACATGAAAACGATTCTTTAATCCTATGTGGCGATTTTAACCTTGTTATTGATCCTTCAATATATTATTATAATTACAAAAATATTTATAACCCTACGGCTCGCAATAAAGTCTTAGATTTCATCAATTGCTACAATCTTGTTGATCCCTTCCGACATTTTGAACAGTCAAAAAGGATTTACATTGCGTAGAACAAATCAAATTCAACAGGCTAGGCTGGATCTATTTTTAATCACATCTGATTTGTTCAAACTTGAAATCCACTGACATTGAACCACGTCTTCAATCGGATCACCCAATAACTTCTTTAAACATATCTTTTAGCAATTGTTCTCGTAAATCAGGTCTTTGGAAACATAATAATTCTCTACTGTCAGACATTGTGTATGTGCAGGAAATAAACCCAACACTTGATGATATTAAACTTCAATATGCACTACCCATTTATAATCATCAAAATATTAATGAAATTCCTGACAGTGAATTAAAGTTTACAATAAGTAATCAACCTTTTTTTTAGAAATGAAACTAAGAGACAAGTTTATTTCATATGGGTCTTATATAAAAAGCAAACAAAAACTTAAAGAAAGCAAATTATAAACTAGAATTAAGGAGTTAAAAGAAAACTTTTTAAATGAGAATATTGAAGGATAAGACAATTTGAAATCTGAAAAAAATTATATTCAGAGCACACAATTAAAAGGATGTATGATAAGATCCAAATTTCAGTGGACTTTACAAGGTGAAAAGGTATATAAACTAAAAAATGACGATGATAGTGAAATAACTGACCAACAATGTATCCTTTATACAACAGCATCTTATAATCAGTCTCTTTATAAGCAAACAAATGAATGTTTTACTGAAGACTTTAATAACTATGTAAACATAATTAATTTTCCAAAATTAAACCAGGCTGAGTCAATTTCATTTGAAGGTATCATAACTTTAATGGAAGCTGCAATTTTTTAAAAAATATGTCAAATAATAAAAGCCCATGAAGTTCTGGCTTCAGTGCAGATTTTAATGAAATGTTCTGGAAATAAATTGGTACCTTTGTTGTCAGATCCTTAAATGAAGCTTTTAATTGTGAAAAATTATCTATAACACAAACTCAAGGAATCATAACCTGTATTCCAAGGCTTTTTATACAAAATTGGCGCCCTATTACTCTTTTAAATACTGTTTATGAAATCGCCTCTGGAGTAATAGCTAACAGATTTTAATTATTTATGGGCAAGCTCATTCATAACCACCAGACTGGTTTCATTTAAGGGCGATACATGGGGGACAATACAAGGTTAATTTATGACATTTTGCACTATACTGAAGAAAATGAGATCCCGGGTTTACTTCCCCTACTAAGAAGGCGTTCGATTCATTGTCGTGGCAATTTGTGCAAGATACACTTTCTTTTTTTACTTTTAGTTCAGACATAAAGAGCTGGTTACAGAGTTTATATAAAGATTATAAGTCGGCTGATTCTCAGTTTGGTTACTTATCTATTTTTTTCCCTATTGTTATATTTTTATCCTATGCGCTGAAGTTTTGTTACTTGTATTGTGAGATTACAAGAATATAAAATGTATTACACTACATTGAATTGAACATAAATTGTCCCAGTTTGCGCACGATATTACTATTTTATAAGACGGCACTGATCAATCCTTAAACGAAACACTGAATGTTATAAAAGATTTTTCAAATATTAAAGGTCTTAATGTTAATTTTGATAAAACAAATGTGTTTGGATTGGCAATAACAAATATAGTGTTATACCATAAAAACAAAATGGTAATTAAACTGGATGCAAAACAGCTTTAAAATGCTTGGATAAAAATTTCCACGTTGACATGTCAAAAATATTTAAAAACAATTACATAAAAAATTGTTAAAATGGAAAATATCCTGAAAAATTGCAAAAGAAGTATTTTAACACCAATTGGAAAGAGTGTTATAGTAAAAACACGTATTGTGTCATTATTGAATCACTTGTTTATATCACTGCCTAACCCACCCAATACCATTTTAAATTCAATAAAATCTTCCATCCTGACTTTTATTTGGGACGGGCAAAGTAAAATAAAGTTTACAACTATAGTAAATGAATATTATGAAGGAGGTTTAAAAATGATAAATTTGGATGCATTTATTCCAGCATAGAAACTAACCTGGTTACAAAAAAAAATCAATCCTTTAGAGGGAATTGGATATATATATATAACACATTTGTATTTTGATACTTCCAAACTTTTTATTTGCAGTTATGATTATTCTTTAACTGTGTCAAACAGAATTTCAAACCCTTTTTGGGTAGATGTTTTAAAAAGTTTCTCATTTTATTGTAGTTAATTGGAAGCAAAAGCAGAAGAATTGTTGTATTATCCACTATTTTATAATCCAAATATAATGATAGGAAATAAAGGTTTTTACTTTAAGTCATGGCTTGATGCTGGAATTCACTGTATAGGTGATATATTAAAAATGGAAGCTTTATTTATGTTGTTGAATTAAATAAAATTTACAATTTGAAAATAATTGTCATTTATTATATAGGGGTGACAAGAGCAATGGATACATTTTTGAAAAAAATATATTGTATACCCTATCCTACCCAACAAATTATCAAACCCTTTCTGCCACCATTATTACAACTAATATAAAAAGGAACCGGAGCAAAAGGACTATACGCGATTTTAAATAAAAACAATGACCCACCTTCAGTTAAAGCAAAATGGGGTATAACACTCAATACTATAATTGATGAAAATGAATGGAATGGCATTTTTGAACTACCCTTTTTAAAACATGTGATGTAAAGGTACAATGGGTCCAATACAGAATAATTCATATGATAATTGGAACAAATTGTCTTTTGAACAAAATGAAAATAACTGATGATCCTTTATGTACCTTTTGCAAACAAAGTGTGGAAAGTTTAGAACATTTATTCTGGGAATGTCAGATATCTAAAGCAAGTATTGATGAAATGTTACTAGGTCAATCTTTTCCTTTCATTAATAGGACAATTATTCTCCTTGGATATTTGACAAAGTCTGCTAGTGCCATAAATACTGTTCTGATTGCATTACATGATTGTGTTATTGTTCATAATATTATATGTATTTGTTTGCAATCTCGAAATAAAATGTTTTGAAATCTCCACAAAAAAAACAATTGCATCGCCCGTTCGACCAACCTAAATAGAACATTGCGTCATCAGCAGTTCAAACGTTCTTCCATCTTCTACCACTTCAACTTCATGTTTAACTGCACTAATAAGTCTCTCCCCATCTTAATTTGCGCCATGTTAAGCTTATGAACTTTGCATTGTATTTCAAAGTTTAGTTTTCAATAGTTTGGTGATAATGTTATATACAGATCCTTTAGAGATGACTTAAACGACAGCTCGCGTTGAGTCAGTGGATGTACTTTGGCGATCATACGATTGATTTTTTCTGATTACGTTCATTGCGGCCACGTTTCGACGATATCTAAACTTTGGCATAGGAAGCCCAGCATTGATAGTTTGATGTTGATGTTCAATTTGATCACGAATGTTCTTGATGGAGCCCGAGGAAATCGAATATCCCATTGCTTTCAACTCGTTTTGAATACTAATATACTAATATACGTGTGTCTGGTCTTCCGCTTTATAACTAATGTTTCGACGCACCATGCTATAAATGAATTTCGAAACATCAAGCTTATGTGTGAACATGATAGAGTACAGACAAATTGTCACGGGGAATTTAAGGCGGTACAAACTGAACGTGTATACATCACATATGATTTGGGCGCCACTCGTAATTGCTGTTTTAAACTGTGTTTGCAAGTTAATTGTTAAAGTTTACTTGCGGATTTAAATAGTATTATCGTTATTTATAGAATTTCTGATATCCGTTCGGCATGATGCGTTATAAACATTACCAACGTGTGTCCTTCGCATGTCAAGGTAACACTTCATGTTCAATATTAAATACATAGAGGATATGTTTTGTATTCAGTGGAATATTGATTTTAATTCAAGAGCGATCTTAGAAAATATATTTTGTCTATGCTCACGAGTGAATTAAAATCGATGTTCTACCGAATCCAACAAATGTTCTTTTTATTTTACGCTTTTTTACCGTGTACATTGTAAAAGAGTTAAACTGGAGAATTTCGCTGGAATAATGACATCATTTCGTCCAAAAAATAACGTCATTTACAGAAAAACAGCGAAAATTATTGATAATTTTCACTGTTATTGTTCACTGTTTGAAACAGTGAATTATCAGTTTTAATTCACTGATAACTTTGTTTCATTTCATTCATAATTTTATTATATTTGCATTGATGGCTATCAATATAGCTTCAGATTATATTTCCCCTTTATATGATGATAGGTCTAAAATAGGAACCATGCTTGCCTATAGAAGGTTCAGGCTGCAATTCAATGGTATATGTCAACTACTTCAAGTATTGTGTTTCCATTCCATATAGTCGGGTTAGTTATTGTCTGATTGTAGTTGCGTACGCTTCTAACGTGTTTAAATGACACCCGGTTAAAAACTAAAATACCCAAACAAGAAAACATCCACTATATAATGCTTTATAGTGCATACATTCATGGAATTATTAACCTTACATATCTGAATGATTTAACGCAATATAATTGATTCAGGTCAAGTTAAATGTCTCTGTTTTACATACTGTTTTGTTTAACATTAACACTATGATAATCGTAATTTACAAAAGAACCATTTAATAAAAACAAATGTTGTCTCATATGCGTATTAGAGTATGTTAAGTTGAAGATTAAATGCTCTCATCGACACGGTAATCTGTTGTACATTCAATTATGTCTTAGTTAGCCTCCTCCGCCACAACTTCCTCCACATTTACCGCCACAGCCACCACCACCGCCACCACCTATTCCATCACATGACCCGCCTCCACTGCCGGCACTATCTCCTCCGTTTCCCATCTGACAACATCCAGGCAAACACTGGCCGTTACATTCCGAGCATGGCATCGTTGTCTCCCATTGGTACACGCCTCCGCTGTAGTCATCCGGGGCCCTAAACGTAAACACAATTGATGTCATTTTTTGTATTATTAAATTATGTACAAAGGTAAGAAATTGTAAATTGATGAAAGCAATAGAAGGGTTAAATGATATTATGTTAACCGATTTTAGTGTAATTATAACTTCAAACCGATAGTGTCATGTTATATTTTCCTTAAAAAACAATGATTTTTTTTTTAAATTCCAACGGCGATATCAAGTGTATCTATAAATTGACACGTCACGCAGATAATGAGTATATGGTACTTATATTACTGTTATGTTTGCCATTCAACAGGTACGCATTTGACAAATTGAATGGTGTGTTAAAAAGAACTCGGATTTTATGTTAAGGCCATTTACTTCTTTTTCATGATGAGTTGATTTAATAATCAACATTCCACCACAATTACTATATTGCTGTGTATTTTAATAAGGGTTGAATTCAGTTGAAATATTAATCTTTTATCCCAACTGGATTTGAGGGATTTTAAGAAAAGTTATATTAAAAAAAAATAAACCACCATCAGCATAATCTTGTATGATTCGCTTTCTGTCATTTTATATGGTTTTTCGTCCCAAAGAAATGTGAAACATACAGATTTTATTTTTGAAATGATATATTCAGATGGATTTGGTAAAACGGTAAATGGATATATGAGCTTGAGTATTGCATACATTTTTAAAACTGTATTTTTTCCAATTGATACCAACGGCGATATCAAGTTTATCTAGTATTGGACACGTTAAGCACGTTATAATCATATCGTAATGACATTGTACCATTTCATTTTATTTAAACAAGTTTCAAACGCGTGATTTGTTTTCATGAATATGTTATGACATTATTTTTATTGGTTCGTTCGTTGCTTACTTCTTTCCTTGTGTTAAGGCACGGTTAGAGCTCCAGATAAATTGTTTGCGTTTGCAAAACTCAAGTTGTCTATTTTTATGTGCACCTTATCTAAGGATTGTGCATTTATTCCATTTTAATGTAAGTCCGTATATTGATGTGGAAACGCCTATGCTTTTTAGTAGGGATGGGAACGTTTACTGGAAATGATAATATTCGATTGTTAAACCTTATATTAAAATTTCCAAACTTATGACCGTCCGGAGCAAAGTTCTATTCCGGATTGTCACAAATACCACTATAAATCGTATCTTATGTGCAGCTCTGAAAAACTGGATAGAGTAATACTATTTGTAAAAAGATCATTGATTAGTAAGCTCTTCTTATCATTTTGTTTTAGTTTTATAAGCTATAAGATATTTCAGGAAAACACATCTCCGTAATTCTAATTTATTTCAATACTTTTAATTTATTTGGATTACTTTCCATCGATAATATTTATGCTTTTGGTTTCGCTTTTTTTTCTTGAATTAAGAACCACGACGATTTAATTGGTTTATATTTGAGTAACTAAATTCTGATTAGATAAGCATTGATTTGATATATGGATAACGGAATTAAAACTAACATGCCAGATCTTTACGGGATTGTCCCGGCGGCCCGATATGAGACAATTTGTCCCGATATTTGTTAAAACGTTCTATACGCTCACAATAAAATTCGCTATTTAAGCTCCGTCTGGCTTAAAGCTACCATCGCTAATCCCTTTATTGATAAACTACTTCTACTACTCGAGTGGAACATTGTTGTTTTTGACACCCTTTCAGCGATTTATCGGCAAATTATTGAGTTTTCAGGCATTCACGCCATGATGTTTTTATGATAGGGGTCGCTAATTGCTATCAATAGATGTGTCGTACTGAAATAAAAGCAAACTGCGGTCCAATCTAGTCCAAAGATAGTGTGTATTATATTATTGTTTTTACTGTTCTAGATTTTATTATTTGAAACAAATGTATAACCACTTTTCGGAGAAGTGTTTGAGAATAAAACAAATACGATTTTGTGATTGGTATGTCATAATTATAAGTTATAATCCATTAATAACTTATCATTTTTTAAAATTAAATAATGCGTAAATATCATAACCAGGCAGATCCTTTTAAAGCCCCATTAACACTCAAAATCAACGAATATGTCGTAAAATAAATTAATTGTATCAAAATTATCTTCAATTATTGAAATCTTATCCACTTTACGTCGTATTTGATCCCTCAGACTTTAACATTTGTATTAGTAATGATCTTTATAAACGATGTCAGCACTACCTTTTTATTAAATTAATAAAGTGCATGGATATTTAAACATATTTAATTACAAAACAACACTTTGCGTCGATCAGAAATAGAACAAAAAAAACGACAACAAGATTCTTACAGCAAGTACAATTTCAAATTTAAGACACTGATAACGGAAATACCAAAGAAGCACAGCACTTTCGAACATGGCAGTAAGCGATACGGCGCGAAAGTAAGTTGCCTCACCAAAACGATACATGATCATGAAATATGATTAATTTGTTTATTTCTTATGCATATGTTTTAACACAGGTTACTTACTTACAAAGTCTTACATACATTTTCAAATCTATTTAAAAAAATGTACTTAATAATACTATTATACCACGAACATGATATTGACACTTATGTAACCAACGTAAGAGTTCATGCATACTTTATTTTTAAAAAGAGTTTATGTACGTGTAATATGACATAATTGAAACTTTTACTCTCCCATATGCTAATTATCATCTCGTCAATTGGCGGAAACTGTCGTTTTAACAATGACTGACATACAATAGTAGTCTGCACTAAACCAAAAGTTGCTACTTTGTAATAAAACATTTTTTTGAAGGTTATTTGCTTAAAAATATAATATCATACTCAAAACTTTGGATTCGAATATTCGGCTGTATTCGAATAGACGAATATGTGAAAATGCGTTCCAATTCCTAGTTAAAATACAAACAAGCTTACGGGGACCCCGTTTGTTATACATCTCGCTTAGTACCGGTTTAACATCGAAACTTAAACGCAAAGATGATATCATGTTTAAACGCATTAAGGTAGAACATATAAATACATGTACACGTATGAAATATGATATAAGGGTCGTGAATATTAATTTTGCTTTTCCTAAATATGTGATTTCGAATTTTGTTACCTTTCTGGTCTGCATGTATCTTTTGAAGACGCCGAATAAAATTGTAAAGTTTTTTCTTGCAGTTATTGATTTCGAAATGTCTACTTTCGATATCGACGTATATAACCTTAGCAAGATTTAATAAAAAAATGGTTTAATAAGTCAATATAATACAATATAAACATACAGTTACTTTAAAATCTTTAGTGCTCAAGCTTTTACTATTAAGCGTTCATTTGCGCTTTATAAAGAAGTATTTATTAATTAACGTACGTTAATGCGCTTCCTGGTTTGACATGTATAATAACAAATCTATTTATAACATTTAAACGGTATACATGTATATGCAATATTTAAAGGAAAAACGCATCTGTATTTAGCAATATAAAAGATATTACCTTGGTTTGGTGTTCACGGTACCCATGTTGCAGGTTGCGAATTTCGAATACTGCTTGTATGCGTAGTCTCCTCTAATCAAATGGTAAGCTATGATTTGAATGTGTGTGTATACAGACGTCTGTTAACTGTGTTTACAGACCGTGTAAAAAGCTCAGAGTAATGTTTGCGACGATCGATACGTGGACATTAATATTCGAAGACGGATCGGTCTAGTCCAGGTCGGCGCACTAGTTATTAGTTTCGTGTGGTTGAATTTCTGTGAAAATGTGAAATCTTGTTCAGAAATATGTATTCGTGTAGGTCCAAATTTGTTCTTCATCGAAAATAACGTCAAAATTGTTATTTATTCGATACAATTGTATAATTAATTAAAGGCTCTTAAGTGTCATACTGTTTCACGGTTGCCGTTGTTGTTGTTTTTGTTTTTATTTTTGTTTCGAGAGTTGGAAACCAAACGTCGTTAGTGAGTGCAATTTCTACATATACCGCGGGAAACTTAACAATCACATTAATTTGAGCAAGTTAATCGAAACCAGAAATGTTTCTTCAAATAGCAATATGCCATGCATCATTTCCAACATTGTTATAATTAAAGTTAATGTATATCTTGTCTGTTTTAATACGTGTCTATTTGTTGTTTCAACCAATAAACTTCATTAATTATTTTGATTCATAATTATATTTGTAGATGGATCTGTGTAGTAATATGTCCATATTTTACATGAATACATGAATTTGCACGAACAGATTTATGTTCGTTATTTGCAAATTATTTGTATAATGCAGATTCAGATAATTATACTGACACAGTAGATAATGCAGATTCAGATGATAATACTGACTCAGTAGATAATGCAGATTCAGATGATACTACTGACTCAGCAGATAATGCTGATTCAGATGATAATACTGACTCAGTAGATAATGCAGATTCAGAAGATAATACTGACTCAGTAGATAAAGCAGATTCAGATGATAATACTGACTTAGCAGATAATGCAGATTCAGAGGATAATACTGACTCAGTAGATAATGCAGATTCAGATGATAATACTGACTCAGTAGATAATGCAGATTCAGAGGATAATACTGACTCAGCAGATAATGCAGATTCAGAGCGTAATACTTTCTCCGTAGATAATTCAGGTTCGAAGCGTAATACTGTCACTGTAGATAATACAGATTTTGAAGGATAATACTGACTCAGCAGATAATGCAGATTCATTACTTCTACTACTACTACTACTACTACTACTACTACTACTACTACTACTACTACTACTACTACTACTACTACAACTACTACTACTACTGGTTTAAGCGAATATGAGTTGTGGCTAACAGGAAAATATATATCTAAGCCCACGATATAAGTGCGCAGGATATCCGTTGAAAACGGATATTGCCTATTATGCGTTTCGAGCGAATGTCAATATTAAAGAAGCTCTAGCACAAGCTCACGTTAAGACGCGAAACACGAATACATTGCAATTAAAGCCATGTTATAAACAACGGTGCCAGGAAATTAATATTGATTATAATATATAATTTCCGGAAAAAAATAGTCTGAAATGAAATTATCTTCGAAATACCGGCAACTCTTAAAGCAACACCAGCAACACTTAAAGCAATAAATCACAGAATTAACTTAATTCGATTGTCTTGCTTTTCCAGTGTTATCCATTCACTTTAACGGATTCTTTGTTTACCAAATGTTATCGACAATACTTTATACGTTAATGTGTGTAATGTAAACATAATCGTTATAGAATAACACTGCAAAATGTTATACACACACATTGTGATAATACTTTGTTTGGCTTTGAGTTTTTGTCACTCTAGGAGATTACTCGGTTTGTATTTTTTGAATATATTGCATATATCTGTATATGGATGCTTGCATAGTATTATTATTTACCGAATACACGTTGATTATCAGCTTATGTGCACTAATTTAACGTTTCGATTACTTTGATTTGGGCGGTCACAATAAGACATTTATAAGTACAAGATGGTTTCTTTTGTTGATTAAATACCATTTACTAGTATTGAGCTTTAATGATAAATCACTCCTTTTTTTTAAACTGAAGGCAAATATTAAACGAAAAAACGAACTCGTTAAAAACAAAGTTATCGAACGTTTTAGACAACATGAAGCTGTTACATATCTGGTCGTTCTAGTTGGATAGAAAGCATTTAATTTTATGGAGTTGTATTTCCTAGATTTAGTTTTTAGTATTGCAGTTTTCATTTGCAGAGATTTAAACATTGTATATCGTCTCCAAATGTATAATACGTTCTCTAGAATAGCGGCAGATATTTTATCAAATAAGAAATTACACACTACAATCATATATTCCATGCGTGTACATTTGAACAGCATCTTCTTTGTTAAAACGCTTTCTAATGAACATATACAAAACTTCTACAAAGCAATGTTTTGTCTTAAACTACTTTATCCACAGCCCATTTGTCAATATATTGATACAACAGAAACAAATCATGTTCATAATATTCGAAATACGTCAAACGT
Organism: Dreissena rostriformis; assembly: GCA_007657795.1. Taxonomy (NCBI): domain Eukaryota; kingdom Metazoa; phylum Mollusca; class Bivalvia; order Myida; family Dreissenidae; genus Dreissena; species Dreissena rostriformis. Next base: position 113,623 of record VMBQ01001611.1, read on the forward strand.
TCTTCATTAAATAACATTTCTTTTGTAGCACGCCTAATGTATAAGACTCATGTTTTCGGTAAACTAGTTAAACTACTTGTGTTTCTATTGATTACTAGATGATAGCTTTCAAGCCGAAAACATAGCATGTCTGCCTCTGGACTAATTCAAGTTAAGGAATGTTTCTCATTCCATATTCGAATAAGAAATAAAGAACTATGAGCACGGGGCCAACTTTACTTTGTAGCTAAATAAATAACGGATGCACTGATGGACCACAAAATGTAAACTCAAAGATGAGATGAGTCATTATAACTCCCGACTCAAACTCAGTGTTTATTGGCAGGCGGATGGAAGACAGTTAGCGTAAATGACCCCAAGGTGCAGGAGATCGCAGCGTGGGCCAGTGGTGAGCTGGATGGGAGCCTGCTGACAGTGACAAGGGCGCAGACTCAGGTGTGTTTGGCGCACACACCTCCCATTTGTTTGCAGTATTAGTTTAGTTTAAACCTATTTATTTTTGCTCGATTGCATCGAAAGCCATAGGCTTATATAAACGCCCTCGAGTCCGTTTCCTGGGACTATAACCAGTGCTTGGTGTCTTTGGGGGAGATCAAAGGAACGCTCCTAGTGGGGTTCGAACCCATGACCTCCCGATCGCTAGGCGGACACCATATCCACTACGCCACGCCGATCTTAATGTATTAACATCATAATTGAAAATCTTCCAGTAATGCTTTAATCGGGGTAGTTTTGTTCAATATCATTTTTTATCTAGTAAAGTGATACGCATTATGTTTGTGTCAATATGCATACATTTGCGGATGTAAATCTTCGTATTAACAGCATAGAAAAAACCATGACGCAAACAGCAGTATACAAAATAATCTATATAAAATTACCATCTCAACAAAAGTTTTCATAGCATTTAAGAATCGAAATAATGTTTGCCTTGCCGTTGTCGTTGCATTTTGGTTATTCATTCGAATCAGAACTAACATCGTTGTGAGTTAACATAACAAATAACCACCCGGAGGATCTTTTCGATAAAATAGTCCCTTTAAAATGTTATTCATATAAGTACATCATTTATATGTTATGTGTTTTGTTTCGAAGGTGGTTGCCGGACTACACTACTTTCTGACCATCAAGCTGTCTGTAAACACAGGCAATGTAAGAATGTGCTCTTATTATCTCATTTTTTTGGTGTTTCCTCCTCCTCCTTCACTTCCTCCCGTAATCACCATCGTCATCGTCATCGCCATCATCATCTTAATCGTCATCGTCATCGTCGTCGTCATCGTCATCGTCATCGTCGCCGTCGTCGTCGTCATTGTCGTCGTCGTCATCATCGTCGTCATCGTCGTCGTCGTCAGCATCGTCGTCGTCGTCGCCATCATTATCATAATCATAATCATCATAATCGTCTTATTATTCTTCTTCATCGTCATCTTATTATTCTTCGTCTTCATCATTTTTATCTTCATAATAATATTCATCATCATCATAATCAGCAGCAGCAGCAACAACAGCAGAAGAAGCGTAATCATCAACACCTTTTTTAACACTAGCATAAATATTAATATAATCAGTTGTCGTAAATGAATTGTTGTAAGTTGTTCGTTCAAATTATACTTTTTGTATTTTTTATTGTTGTTGCTATTAAATTATTATAGTCCGGCAGAAAAGTGGCCATTTTTCACTAAACCCGACATTGAGGTGTATAGTAAATGTTAAAGTGTTTTTTGTTAGGGGACATGTTACTGATGAAGAATCCAAATGATGGTGGGCTGGTATCTTTGAGGTTTTTGAGAAATTCAAGATGGCGTCCAAGATGGCGGCCATTTTCAGTTTTATCTGTTTTAACATATAGATATACATTGGTTTATGTATTATAACGGCATTTTGATATTGGTATACATTTAAATATGAATATAGATGTGCAAACGTGTGTTATATATTTAAAAAATAAAGTTGGCGTTCAAATTGGCTGCCATAATCAAGATGGCTGCTCAAAAATAGCTCCTAAAACCAAGATCATATCCAAATCTTGCATAAGAATAATACATATGGAATAATGAAACAATTTAGTACCAATTAAGTGTTTTATAAGTGTTCTATAAAAAGTAATTGCAATAATACATATAAAGAGTAAAGTATAACAGATCGACCTTATCCTGACCATTGGAGATAAGTTAAATTGTCTTTGTATACAGAAAAAGGAACTTCGTCAAAGGTATGATTTGTGTTATGAAACAATACCGGTGTTATACATGTAATAAAGCACATTATATATCCATTGAAACACCATAATACGTATAATTCAATCCTTGTTCACCTAGGTCATGATTAGGTCACATTTATCAAACATCATGTTATAAAGTAGTATGCATACTAGTTTAGCTCATGTTGTGAGTTGTTGTCTAGCATAGAGTGATTTTCTAATTGTAATACAAATTCATTTCCTATGTTTGTCTTTCATACCAACAATTTAATATACAGTTTTATTCTCTATCTTTCCTTTCTCATCGACAAATATTATGTAAACCCGAATCTTTTGACAAGCGCAACAAATAGTAGATGGTAGTCGCGCTTGATTACATGAGCACCAAAGTGTTGAACATGGGCTATCGCTTGTACACCCACATTTGATCATTTTAATAACCTTGAGTGGAGCTAAAGCAACATTTGATGTTACTGTGATGGGTAAAAGGGTGTTTGACGCCTCGTCCTTTCGCCAATCATGATCACATGGATTCAGATCTGGGGGGTCTGCATCTAAATTATGTTTCCATATACACGCCTGTATGTGAGCACGTTTCACATTTTCATAGAATGCTTCCGTGGTTGGCGGCAAGCTTGCTAGCGTATGCATAGCCTTACCCGACTTGCCTACCCCGGCTGGCCAAAGGGTTTGTCTTGTAATATACATTACCTCTGTATCAGGCTTTCCATAGCAAGCTGAGACAAATCTGGTCGCTTCCTTCACAACTTCTTTCATACAAGCTGTCATATCGCCTTACAGTCTGATGGAGTTGCCTGTGTTCAGATTCTTAATAACTGTACCCTTACCGATACCAAAATATCCAGCCACAGTGTCACATCCAGAGAAAGCGTTAGCAGACAGCAAGTCGGTCGCGATATTTCTATGCTTTTGGGCAGATTTACGAATGTCTATAACTGCTCTTTCTCTCACTTGTGATTCCATGATTACCAATAATGAAAGTTTTAGGACAACATAGTAATGTAACAACAAAACAAACACGTCTGTATCATCGGCTACCACAGAAATTCCATTGTGTTCTGCTTCTACAGTATCAACCATTTGTCTTATCATAATAACGTCAGCTTCTTCGTGGGCTGTTTTAAATTAGCTCGATTTATTATGACACCTTTATATATTTCAGTGGGCGTATCATTATTTACTGTAACGACCAACTTGTGTGTTTGAGTGCACAAGAGGTGAAATTCTTTATCCGTGCATAACGCTTCGCAAATCAGAGAGATCAGCTGTTGTTTGTTCTCATTGACACCTAGTATAACATTATGTGGTGGTAATGACATGTCACCCGTAAGTTTGTACACCCTTGAGACATTGGATTGTCTACCTGACCTCGCCCCACTTTGGTGCTGATCTCCATGCATCGGTCAAACACTAAGTAGACATCACATTTACTCAGCTTTTGTCTTATATAAGACTTACAGTTGTCAATATCGTCATCTATCTTTCCGTCTAAGGGCCAGTGAATGACATACAGGATAGCAGATCCATCTATTATTGAATACTAATCTGGCTTTCAATGTGCCGCTCAGACACGTCTACTTTTAATCAATTCTTTAGCACCGATTTGTTTTTTCCGAATCTGAGTTCCCCTGTTTCAGTAAACATAGCAGCAGTAGGTACTGGAGCCAATTCATAGTTAAGTATATGGTTAATGTCAATTTCCCTCGAACAAGCTTGTAAGCCAATCACCAATCACTCTTGAATAAATCAGTTCGATTTCATACACTTTGGTGTCTGTAAGCCTAATGTGCTTTCTAGATACAACCTTGGTTTCAACCTTTCTAGATTTTGACCCATAAAAATTGTCCGGTCATGAGTTTTTAAATTCCATCATTTGGGTTTTACCAATATCTATTGCTTCATCAATATAAGAAGACGTGGGTGCTATTGTTCCAGTCACAATGTTCACTAGACTGGGCGGATGCTTGCTTGGATCATACGGATCAATAAATTCTGTAAACTTTCTCTGAATACTGCTTTATCCTTGGCATCTGCATTAATCCTTTCCCGCTTTTCTTCTTTGTACTGTTCATCAGTGTCCACTAAACTCGTACTGTTCATTTCTCTCAGATCTCATTCCATCCTGCTGCAAATATTCAGGCTCAAACTCCGAACCTTGAGAGTTTCAGGTTTTAGTGTTGAACCTATAATTCCCTTCTTGCCATGGCCATATCTAATTAAAGTTGTTTCTATGAACATGACGCTTCATATGGCATTCCATATCCCTGGAACATGTCTCATGACGTGCTCACCCTTTTAGAACTTGTCTTGTGCGCTGTCAGGCATTTTCTCCATTGACCTTATGTAATAGAGGCTGCTTCTCGCATAGTTTGGGTGTGCAGCGGCAAAGAGTATGGTAGCATGAGTTTAACTGATGCCAAGTGAAGCGGCCAACCACATTCTCTTTCTGCTCGAACATACATCATTATCAGGAATACTGCCTTAATCAAACAATCAATCCATAATTTAGACGTTTGGCTGGCAGATGCTGTGTTGTTAAGATAAATTTCTAGATCAGCAAATGTCTGCAAATAATGTTCAGTGAATACTTTGCGCAACAATTCCTCTGTCACTATTCGACATGCCCGTACATTCTGTGGATATTTCTTCCCATTAAAGAGTTTAGAGACCCCATCAAATATTGACTCAAGCAGCTCGTCCAACCCACTATTTGCCATACGCGTTCCCACTGACCCCACACAACTCATTAGGAAGTGCATACCACCGAGACGTAGTATGACATCCTGAAACTGTTCTGGGTATGCCCATATAACATTGACTGCAAATATATATAGTTGTAGATTACCTGTTAACACAGTGAAGTGCTGACCATACTGTGATGTTAACACTTTTGCCTTTTGTAGAGATGTAATGATCGTGTCTGGGTCTGAAGGTTTCATATCTATAAGTGGCAAATAATCTACCTTTGTCTTGGGTCTGATTGTATGCCTCTGCGCTCGGCACAACCGCGTATTATATCCATAGAATTCAGGAAATGACTCTGTGGTAAGTGTATCTTGCAGAAATTCAAAGCCAGTTTGCTTCGCATGATTCGCGGACACAACCATTTTCGCCAGAAATTTCATTTGCAAACCTGTTTTGTGCCAGTTCTACAGGCATCTGTGGTTTCTTCGGTCTTTGAAAACACTCAATATCAATTTACACTCTATCGGCTTGGCCATATCTATTTTTGGTGTGCGTTGTATGGTCTCGCTAACATCGATGTCGTCTGAAAAGGAAAATCCTGATTGCGTCATCAACATCGCACGTGAGTGTGTAGACGCTTTACCGTTCTGCGAACTTTGACACCAACTTTGCTTAATGAGCTGAAGAAACATTCATCCATATTTTTTTCCACTGAAACATATTTCAACTGAAATAACTATGGTGAAAGCAACAACAAGGGAAGTATCTAATTTTAAAACATTTTCCAATTATCAAAGGGAAGTAACTTGTGTTAACTTTTATTTTATGTTTAAGGAACATAATTAAGAATTATAATTAATGTATTTGTGTTGTTCAGGATTACCTGATGTAAATCAAACGGATGTAAATCATTTGTGCTGAGCGAATATGTGTGCATGATGTTCGCAGCTAGTGTATTATGCAGAACATGTGTATGTTAATTTTGGCTTTTTAGTTTCCATGTCTGTAATCTCTTCATGAGTATATTACCAAATACGTTAAAATGCTGAAAACGGCGGCCATCTTGGACGCCACCTTTGATTTCTCAAAACGCTCAAAGATTCCAGCACGGAATAATTTGATTTCTTATCAGTAACATGTCCCCTAACAAAAAATACTTTAACATTTACTATACACCTCAATGTCGGGTATATGTCATTTTCTGCCGGACTATAATATCGGATTTTTTTACAAATCATATTAAGTTTTACTCTGCATCATGTTTGTTAAGACTTTTATAATATCTCTTATCGCATTTGTAAATGAGTTAAATGTTTAGTCTTGAACGTATAAACACATGTCAAGAGGGTGATCCTGTTTTAAAAGATTTGAATAATATTTATTGGGAAAAATATATTCACAACATAACAGATCAGAAGTGTATTGAACATAAATGTATAACCGATCAATGAAAAAATAAGTTTACATTCAACATAAATGCAGCAATTCTAAACATGAATTATCCCTCGTTTTATTCCAGGCCAACAAGACGCGGACTTGCTCGGTAAAGGTTTTGGAAAAAGCGTGGATCGGTTTCCGGAACCTCGAGTTTTCCAGATGTTGAGTGCACGTGCACTTTGCCTCGTGCTGCGCGTGCAACGATCTTTGTCTACCAAGCAACTTTATCTTGTTAAACCCATTCTATGACACTTTACGATTCTAATGAAATATTCTGCTTATTTTGTTGGTTTGCAAGATTTTAGATTTTGATATGACATAATTACATATATAGTTAATGTTTCGACTTCCTTAAACGTTGTTTGCAAATGGATCTGAATAACGTCTAGTCAAATTAACTGATAAATACCTTGTTCAGTAAGGTCACAATTGGTTCAATAAGCTCATATGTTTAGAATACATTGTGTATAATCAGTTCTAATAAATGGAAATGTTGAAAACATATCTTTTCGTCGAAACTTTACATTTTGCAGTTGCATATAACGATATTTATACTGAATGAAGGATAAATTAATACAAATAAGTGTAGTATATTAAAAGTGTTATTAAATGCAAAAAAAAACTTTTTAAATACAAAGTTTCACCCTCGTCATGCAAACAATGGTCTTATGCAACCAGCTTAGCTCCAGAACAACTTTCGTTCGCACAAACTGGTCTTGAGCTCCGATATCCGCTTATGAGGCTACGAAACCTTGCTTGAATTTGTATCGGACAGGGAAGCTCCTTACTAGACTACGCAATTGCGCATATAGCCCATTTTTGAATAACGCGGGTCATATTTTTATAAACAATGCTACATGAAAAAGTGGTATTATGAACCATGCAAGGCCTACTAACAATTATTTAAGACCGATAGGAATCTCATAATATCAACACCATCAATTATATGTAATTCCTTAGACTTTTCTATAATAGCGTTATGATTGCCAAACATGTTTCCTAATCACTCCGACATTCTGAAGATTAGTTAATACGAAAAAGTGGTGATATTTGTAAAAGCGTACTGAACGAGCATGAAATAAAAATTGTCACATATTTTGGATACCTTAATAATCATGGCGACACTTAATTATTACGTTTTCGTTGATGTTTACTTACATCCGCTATATAAGCGATGAACTTTAAAACCTGAAGCATACATCGCAGACTTATTTTAAAGAAAACGGCAAAATGTTGAGCGTCTCGAATGTGATTGTGCTTTGCCTGATGTTAGGACTTTGTTGTTCCACAGTATAGCAAACGGTGAAATTTTAATTTGTTATTACAAATATGAGAATTGATGATATATGGTTTTATCAACAATTTAAAACATAAATAGTAAAGAGACATGTCCTGAAAGGGGATAAATGACAACTTTACATAGACATATATCTTAGCTGTATTTATAATACTCCTGACAAATAAATAACAATATGGAAAACTATCAATCCTATACTTATTAAATATTATTCCAAATATTATAGATTTGATATATCTTTTATCTTTATAGTAATATAAGTATGTGTTGCTGTAGTTGTTGTTGTAGCTGTAGTAGTAGTAGAAGTAGCGCGGTGAACAGTCAAAACAGTTGTCCCTCGGTATCAGGGATGACTTTAATATGTAGGGATCTAAGGTAAAATAGTTCTTTATTATAAAATTAAAATTAAACATTACATGTTTTCAACCGAACTATCTTATTATGTGTATGAATACGGATTAAACTGAGTACATTTAATATCATACTAAGATCGCTTATAATGGAATTACGCGTAATATGTTTATGTCCCATGTAAAAAGTTAGTGTTTGTAAAAAAAGAAAAATACCGGTGGAAAAGTTGTAAACGGTTCTTCGAATGTTTGTGTCTGCCGTTCTTGATTATATAATTACTTGATTTTACAGGGTGAATATGACGTTTTCGTCAAGTACTTCCTGACAGTCAATGTTGCCACGAATACTGATGATACAAGCGTATGTTCCTTAACAGCTTTAATTTTAGTCAGCGACATATATTCGTCAACTATTTTTGTATTGTCTCTAAGTTACTGAAATGCACAAATTACCATCACTATCTTCTTCTTCATTTCGTTCTCATTCATCATTTGTATCGCCATCATCGTCGTCGTTGTCGTCAGCATTTCCATTATTATCATTATTAACATCTCCACAAGATGTGACTTACCTGAAATGGCGCGGCAGATGCCGACTCGTATCCCCACGCGGCATTGATGTTATATTAAAAGGCAATTTTGGGTGGGCAAGGTCTATATTGGTGGGGCCCCGGGGTGGGAACGAAAAAAAATTGGATACGAAAAACAATATTGGATACGAAAATAAAAAATGGTACGAACACAAAATTGTGTACGGAAAAAAATTTGGGTACGAAAAAAATGTGGGTACGAAAAAAAATGTGGGTACAAAAAAAAATGGGTACGAAAAAAGATTTGGGTGCGAAAAAACATTTGGGTACGAACAAAAAATTGGATGCGAAAAAAAATTTGGGTACGAAAAGCATATGTTCGACGACGCACTATTTGGAGTTATGATCTGACCCCTGGGTCAAAAGTCATTATCATGTGCGTCGCATGTTGTTCGTAAAAAGAGGTATTTTTTTTTTGCCCATTTTATCCATTTATTTACCCATAACTTTTGACCCAGGGGCCAGATCAACATTCAAAATAGCTCACCGTCGAACATATGCCCATAACTACCATGTGGTGTAAGTTTCAAGGTTCTAGTGCTAGTACTGAAGGAGGAGTGTCCAGGACGGACGGACAGACGGCGGAGATCAATACAATATCCACACTCTTTTAAAAGCGTGGGAATTACTACATCAGCAGCATCAAATGCATCACAATTATGATTAATCATTGTCGACGTCAACCTGAGTATATGCATTGGTCTCGACATTAAGATGATCGCGTTACCGTTATCCTAAGCATGTCGAATTAAATTTCAAGTAAATATCCGTCAAACATACGATAATTGTAAGTTTAATTTGTAATTCGAATACAAGATAATAGCAGTCTTAGATTTACTCGCTATTATAACTGCCGCTGTTGTGTACTTAACTTGTCAATTTCTCTTTAGTTTGGATAATCTAACAACACGTAACAACGTAAACATATGACGCGATAACGCTAATGCGACCATCATTGACAAGCCAGCATGATTTGACAAATTATTTTGCAAATGAAAGGATATTTATTAACTAAGGGTTAATTAAGCTCAATTGGTCGTTGTCGGCTCAGTTAAATCTTAAATAATTCTATATATAGATATTTCCGAACAATCTAGCGTTAACTAAGATGTAGACTACTCTTTCGTTGTTTCTGCAGTAGTTAAAATAAGCAACAAGTACAACACTTGTTTGATGTCTGTTTGTAGAACACTAGCGAGTACCATGTATCAATATATTTGTGTTTTACAATTGATTTCAGGAGCTGATACTCCAAACTTGCTCAGTGGTTGCATATGAAGTTGTCTACTTCAATGATCGGGGTCTAATGTATAATAGCTGCGAGATGTAGATGCGATGTTCGCTCTAACAAGTGATGGCGTGTCATACATATAAATGAGCCTCTCTCTGTGTAAAGGGGTTTAATGCGTGCGCGTAAAGTGTCGTCCCAGATTAGCCGGTGAAGTCCACACAGGCCAATCAGGGATTACACTTTCCGCCTAAACTGATTTTCCTCAAGAAGAGTCTTCCTTTAAACTCAAAAATACAATAAAAGCGGAAATTGTCGTATCTGAATAGCCTTTGCGGACTGCACAGGTTTATCTGGGACGACACTTTACGCACATGAATTTTGAATCCCATTTTCACAAAGCGAGGCTCAAATAGATAAGTATCAACTTTGTAATCGGACATTTTTTTGTCCAAACGGTTTATATATTCAGAAAAAAGAACGTGGTTTATAAAGCTTACTATGTCTATTAAACGAAAACTGTTATGTTATGTACAAAATATGATGCAATCTAGACAATATTATTAGTTTTTTTTTCTAAAATAGGGCATGTTTTGAATAACTTAGTAATACAATATTGAACTGCATTTTTGTTTTGTGATTGTCATCAACATTGGACACATATAAAAATGGTATTGCAAACATTTGTACTGCACTACGTTCATTTCGGACGCTCAGATGAACTGATACAAACCTGATACAAACCTGTTTTGTTTCGCATGAAGAACATGTACTCGTATATTCTAAAATGAACAAATACTCCGGTACATTTTATTATGTTCATTTTATTTTGTTTCATCATAATTAACTTAACACGTGACCCGCTTTAACTAAAACACTGCGACTATAAAATGCAAGGTTAGATATTAAATGCTTTCCATAAAATATGAAAATGATTATTTTTTGCTAGAATTAAGCCACACCATCATTTGGGAACACGTAAGAAATCAATTCGAACGGGAAATAAAGGACAAAGTTCCATTATTTATATAATTGACCCAGCAAATCAGAAAGGATGGGAATGCTCGGCGAGAGGATGCCAATGGCACTTTCTTGCAAAGTCTTCAAGCACATTTCCAAACATTACAGACATACTTTAATATATGGGACTTTATTTAATATACCAATTCTACAAAAACAAGTTACCCAATGCATAGTTACGGATGTTAAGGGGGCAAAAGACAGTGGTTGCAATGACGACACGTAAACCACGGTTAGGTTTAAAAACAAAGAAGTGTCGATACATTTTATAAACCTTGACATAATAAAAAGTGTGTAGGCACTCTTCAATATCGGTGATGTAAAACTATTTACAGCGGCTTATAGTTGAATTTCTGACAGGCTGATTAAACTTAACGGGCGCTGGCTGACGTAAGATGTTTATGACAAACGTTATGTTAAGGATAAGTTAAGAGTTTCTATGTCTTTTAATTGTCATTTAAAAGCAGTTATACCTCTTGCATTAAATTACGGTATAACCCGTCTAGTTCGTTCAGTGCAGTTGGTTATACAAACTGCTATACCAAAAGACACGAATTTGTTTCTATGTCGTTGTTTCACTATCGGCAATGTAGTTTTAACGAGAAATATAATTTTTGGCGTTTGAGCAAAGCGAATCAGATGAAAAAAGATTTTCCTATGTTATTGTAGACCCGATATGCGGCGATGTATGCCCACGTTGCTCTATGCATACATATGCCAATATGGCATAAATCGTTGGGATGGGCTGACTTAAAAAAACTATTAAGTTTGTATTTCACCCAGAGTGCAGTAAATGGGCAGCAGACAAGCATAGTAGCTTTCAAAGTTGTAACGTCATAGAAGTGAGTGATATACTTATTTAGTTGACTGCATTCTAGTTCCTGTTTGGCATTACATCGCTCATTTTTATAGATATATTTTAATTTATCATGTCACGATATTGAATGTTAAATTGCCGAGTGTTTTCATCGGTCGTTTGTTGTTGCACACCGTGTGGGAGTTCTATTGTAAATTGATCAAATATCATTAATGCTTCAACGCATGTTGGTGTATACTGTAGTTATTTTTTCTCGGCATGTACGAAAAGAAGCTCATATTTAAATGAAATCGATTTCGCCCTATAGCTATTTGGTTGCAACATTGGCGAGAACATATATATTTCAGTCGATCTGTTGTATATAGTCCAATAGTTTTTTTCCTTCAATGCGTCAATCTTAAAGTGTTAGGTTATATAAACATGTAAACAAACTTGTAGTATACGGTATTATATTATAAATACAACAGTAAATTATTTCTACTCATTTTAAAATCATAACTATATTTATTTAAATAATATTGTTGTACATTTAATGTCCGAGAGTATATAGACAATTACATTTCTATACTGCTTTTGAAATTGTAGTTTATATTTAATATTTTCTTCGAAAAATGGTTTTTCGCATTATCGAATATTTGCTTAAATGGTAAAGCCAGACATTGCTCATATGTTAACGGGACCTTGCTTTAAATATGGAAACGTAATTGCAGAATTCCTTAAGCGTTGTCGCACATAGGTAACCGACATGATTTTCGGTATCATTTTTCGCAAATATTCACAACTATCTGTCTGTCTTTATTATACAACGGGTAACTTAATAGTTTAATGTTCATAACATAACATAATTATTTACTCGGAAGTGTATTGTTATAAAAATGCTATACATGGAAAAATATAATTTCAATGATATAATATTTACTTCGTGCTTTACTAAATAGTTTATTGTTTTGATTTTATAAATTCATAAAATTGTTTACTTTGCATTACAGTATAATTCAAATACGAAACTAACAAAATGGTCTAAGTTACAGTTCAGTGTTAGTTCATGTACATAATGGTTAACGTATCACTTTATTGTAATTATTTATAAACTGAAAAAAAACTAAAGATTGATTTCATCTTTACATTATTGTAATATGGATAGAATAAAGGAATTTATGCCTGAATGACAAACGATAATTCATTCTATCAATTCTATGCATAAGCCGGAATTATTGCAATTGTTTTCTGTGAAACAGTACAATCCAAAAATCTCTTTATTCATGTAATACCAAATGCAAAACAATACAAATGTTAAAAACTCTACATACAACAAATCCATGGTTAAACATGTGTTTGAACTTGGTGATGTTCATATATGTGTGTCTTAAAACATTGGATGAACTAAAATGAAAATCTAATAACTGACATATCAATTAGCAGGGATGGCCACTGAGTTATGATTGCTTAACAGCTGGTATGTTTTGTTGTGGTCTGGTTACGATCAATTGGTCTTCAAGGCTACCAAATAACTGATAAATCCAATTACCGAATGATAGGTTTGAATTAAATCTGAATATTTTAATTGACAAAACACGATAAATACGTGTGATCGAATGTGAATTACAGACATAGCCATATATAATGGCTATATCATGTCCTAGGCAAAACATGTTCTTGTTCAGGCTGGTTAATCCCGGTTTTTCTCTTATAAGCGCAACTATATAAATCAGGTTGTATGTCGATACAGTCATCTCCATTGCCAGTTTTCGGTGTTTTTGACCTTTCTATGCGTACATGACGTACTGGAATTTGTCTGTGCTGTGGATGCTCATAAAACAGTGGTTATCCATTCGATTACAAATACAAACGATTGTCTGAATAACCATTTCAAATTTTTTATCATTGATTGACACACTGCTATTTATAACCAACTGGTCGAAGCAACATGCAGCAGCACTAGGGCTGTATTTTACGAACGGATGTGTTGATTAAGGTTAACGAAGGATAAGACGGGAGACAAAATATCAATAAGGCTAAATCAGTATGAGGAAAAGATAATTGTACGTGCATAAATCTTTTACACTGCCCACATGAACAACATCATGAATTATCCAATTGTGAAATTTCTTCTAGCATTTTGATAACGTTATTGATGGTCGGATCCTCGATAAGAAAATTGTCCTGACACTCCGTAATTGCTTAAGACATCGAGGAAATACATTATATATTTTCGCAAAAGTCTATATGTGTACATTTTCTCCGAGAAACATAATTATAGCACAATACTCTTCAATAACACACAATAAGTACTGGTGTTTGTTTAAAGTTTCTTTCATTGCCGTAAAGCACTTACCGTAAGAAACATATAAAATGGGATCACCGCCTAGGAACGTTCCGTGAAATTAATTGTGTATTTAAATGTGGTTTACAAAGCTCCCATCCCCACGCTTAGCTCAGAGTTATTCACTTTAAGTACCATATAACTACACAATGAAGGAATTATTTCCATAAGACATGAAACTAAACTGTACGAGCAGTAAGTTCACGTTCAATTAAACGCTAATGTATTGTTGTTTATTAAATATAAATATTATATTAAAGCCGTATATTTAGGCAAAACGAGCTAGTGATTTGAATTAAAGACGAGTTATGGAATGTGTGAATAAACACAAACATACCTAAAGTAAGGACGGGTATTGTGGGTCAGAATATAATATTTTTCAGAGACTGCTCCCTCAGTTTTTGACAATCCAACACCAATTATAAATGATGTGGCTTTCTCTTGTGAGTAAGAACGTGACAAAGTCCATTATTTTACAAACACTAGCACGATAAAGAGATAACGGCTGATGTGCCGAGAAAGACATTACAACAATTGAAATTTTGAAAACCACAAGAAAAAATAATATCGGTATACCTTAACATATTGTTGTAAGATAACAACATGATCTTTAAATGATAAATTTGCGCAATAATGTCACCATTTAAAAGCCGGGTTTAACTTGCTTGATTTTGCGGTGGTAAAATGAAAACCTTCATTAACTAGTGGGCTGGGTTTATCTGACAGTGCTTTGCTGATAACATCAGAGCGTTTATAAACAGAAACAGTGTTTGAGCAGACAGCAATATGGTATAGTGTTGAATCTGAAAACTTGATCTGAGGCATTCGCAAGCTACTGGCTGAGAGAAGTTCATAACCTTTCAAGTGGGCGGTGCTTAGCATTTACAGGGAAATTTGAATTTCAAGCAGACAACAAAAACTTTTTTCTGTAAGTCAATAACTATATAACTTACAATCACCAAATTACACATACATATTGTTTGTATACTGAAGTATATGTATGCCAAATTTCATTGGAAAATATTAAATTCAAACTTAACTATTATGAAAAAATCATTTTTGTTTTCTGCTGTTTACACACCAGTGTACAACTGAAAAGTAGACATTTTGTGAGTTTGTGGCCCTTTTATACTGCTTCTCCGGTCTTTAACTTTCCCCCTACATATAATTATCACAAGATAACAAGGTAAAACTAGTTAAAACCCCATTTTAGACAGTTACTACGAATGCGTGTAATGAATATTTACAATAATTTCAAGATAATGGAATTAATTATGCCTTTACTTACCGAAACACTTTGCTATATTAACCGTCGAGGAAACTAACATAAGTGTATCGACATGAGTGGGATTATACAACAGTAGCAGAACACGTTAATTAATACCACATACCCACATACTAAAAAATGACTGATTTCTACCATATTCGAAAGCTTTCAACATAGATTAACTGCGTCACTCCTCATGCGTTTTATGCAATTGAATTAACTACAGTTTTGTGTGAGGTTATTGTAGCCATTAGCCGATGTAATGACTTAATTATTTGTATTGACAGTTCTAATGCTTGGGTCGCAGCTTTAATCATTGTGTATCTTTGATGGTGCGTTCTATGCTTGTTCCTGTATTGTATAGGCTATAGCACTTGCCTTAAATGATAGACGTCCGCATACATCTGATTGCCGGTATGTATCGAGCTATCTTTTTGTTTTATAAAACAATGCTAAAATGTTGATATCGTGATTAAGATTTGGAAGTTTTTGTTTGAGCTGGCTCCATGTAAGGCTTTTATTATTATTATTTTATAAATTGAGTGCTTTCATAATTTTTGTAAATTGAGCGCGTTACGTTTGTGCATACACACAAATGTAGTGGGGTAGGGGTTGGTAAAAACTCTAACGCCTTCCAAGGTTCAATGTTTATGATGCGCCGAAAGTATATCGGCAATTATATATTTGATATATATAATACAGAAACCTAAAAGTACAAAAAAAAATAAAAAATACAACACACCTCAACCTTACAAACACAAATACAATATTCAAAAACAATTAAATTCATTTGCAATGCAGACATATAAATAAATGCAAATACAAATAACTTCAAACTCACCAGGTTGGTAGAATAAGATTTATATACAACAAATGCTATGTGTGTCTTGCGACAGCTAAAGAGCAAAAGAAAGCATGGTCAGCAAATTGCAATCAATTTCAGTGGGGTGTTATTCTTGACAAATCTTGTATATGTGGTTTCTCTCATTCTCACTGGACAAAACATTTATGACATCACAGTACATGGCTGGACGCAAACAAGAGAAGCAAATGGACACATACAAGACAAGGGACATAAACACTAGTACATGAGATATAGACACATATAGTAAAACAGAGTGACCTATCCTACAAAGTCCCTCCCTTCTTCAAAATGTCTCCAGACATTTAAACTTTAAAATAACTTATTCCCAGAAGAAGAAATATTTTGTAACTACAACCATTACAACAATTACAATCTAATAGAAGGCAAGAACTTAGTGAAAGATAAATAGGGCAGGCCTGACTAAAAAAATAGCATCGAACCTTGAATAACAATGAACACATAAATGATACACACAAGTTAACTGTACTATTATGAGAAACACAATAGTCAAAGGGGAGTAACTAATGTAAAACTTAAATGCAATCTTAAGAAGAGTTGTCTCCCATGTTACATGGCCTTAATTCATGAAAAATGTAACAAATGAAAAGACAAAATTAGAAAATGTTTAAAATTCATAAAAAATTTAAACAAATCAATCTGATGCATAATCAAACAATACTAATATGGTTTTCATGTAATTCAAATGAAAAACTCCCATATTAAATATTATCTAAATGAAATAAGACAAATGCAAATAGTAATGGTGTCTGTTCAAAAAAATTACTTTCACCACTTTCATTAAAGAATGATACTTTTTTTGTACAATAGTTACAATTAAAGAGACATCTATAACAATATATGGATTTATTTGGAGTTGTTAACACCTTTTCTCAAAGATATTTCCAAAATAAAGATTGTTTAACATTTTAGATCAAGGCTTGCAAAAATAGAATTGTTGCAAAGACAACAATGACAATTCAATGATTTCAGAATATAAGTGGACACTATATTCTGTATCTGTGTAAAAACATGTTAATATAACCATGGTAATAAGCATGGCTTAACTTTCCACTAAATACACACAAAATAAAAACACAAAGCTTTAAATTGTACACATAATGTTATGAAGACTAAAATAAAAAATGTATAAGCACAACTGGACTCGGTAGGTTACATGCAACCATTTGAGGTCACAAAACACCAAACTCGAATATCTGAAAACAAAATAGATACATTAAACAAAAACTCTGCAGTCTGAACAAATTGCCATTCGCCAAACCGGTCTGGTGGGCGACGTTGGCGTACGGGTGTGCTGGATGGAAAATTCTCCTGTATAGACCCGATTAAAGAACTACAACTATAACTTGATTCGTGGGAGAGAGGTGGACCCACTGGGCTGTCTACAGGAGTAGAATGACTGCCTGTGACTGACTGATTGCTTGGATGTACAGGACTGGGTTGTGAAATAGAATCAGTAGAGTGAGACGGTGAAGAATGAGAAATTGCAGGGGTACTGATGCTGGTCACTGGGCTTGGAGTAACAGCAGTATGCGTGTTAGGGTTCTTCTCTGTGGAATCCTGTAAAGTTGTACAACAGAATCAGAATTTGAACTAGAGTCGCTATCACTACTAGAATTTTGACTAGGTTTTGAGTACGTTCTGACCTTGCGGACAGTTTGTGGTTCCTGTTCAGGTTCTGGGAAAGAAACAAAAGTTAACAACATGTTCCGGTGCAGAGTTCGAATAGGTCCCTTGCGAGCCTCTCTCTGTACTCTGTACACAGGCTGGCCTTCATATGGGATATCGAGAACAATGTATGGTTCTCTCTCCCATTTATCAGCCAATGTATGTCTACCTTGCAGATTGACTTGTCTAACAAGTACAAGATCATTAATGCAGATCTGATTCGCTTTAACTTTACTGTCATACAGAGCTGTGTTTTGTGCTGCACGCTTCTTGGCGCACTCACCAGCAACTCTGTATGCGAATTTCAGGCGTTCCTGCAATTTTGAAATGCATGCAGAGTGACATGCCTCTACTTCATTTCCTGGAGTTGTGCCTAGATATGCATCAACCGGTAATCTTGGGTGCCACCCGAACATAAGGAAATGTGGGGAATGCCCAGTGGAGCTGCTCTTTGTAGCATTGTATGCCTGTACCAATGAAGAGTTGTAGTCTTCCAAATATGACTTCTTCTCATCACACAGAGTACCCAACATGTGGAGCAAGGTACGGTTAAACCGCTCTGCTGATGGATTACCCATGGGATGAAAAGGTGTGGTTCGGGTCTTCCGAACATTTGCAAGGTTACACAGTTCTTTGATGACCTTACTTTCAAAGTTTCTGCCTTGATAAGAATGGAGTTGCTCAGAGAATGAGTATTGAGCAATAAAATGTTCAAACAAGGCCTTGGCAGTTGTGGTAGCATTCTGATTTCGACAAGGGATTGCCTTGGCATAACGGGTAAAGTGGTCCGTTATAACCAATACATCCTCATAGCCACCTTTACATTTATCCACTTTAAGAAAGTCAATGCAAACAAGTTGCATTGGCCTGGAGGTCTCAATTGGAACTAGATTAGCCGAAGGAACAATGGGTGTTTTCCTGCAAATACAACTTCTACAGTGAGAAACATGGCTGACAATGCACTGTTCCATGCCTGGCCAGTAAAAACGCTGTCGAGCAAGCCATAGTGACTTGTCGCGCCCTGGATGGCCAACGTCATCATGCACACCCCGACATGCTATTAAGCGATACGAGTATGGCACTACGAGTTGTCGAACTTGTTCACCATCTGATGTGGAATTTCGATACAAAACTTCATCAATAAGACATAGGCGATCGAAATCTCTAATCATTGTTTTGACACTGACTGACAGATCTTTTACCTCTTTAGGTTTTGTTCCAGTATGAACGTGTCAATGACTTGTGAAATGTCACGGCCACATGACCAATCAATTTGGTTTACTTTACTAGCTGAAGGTATTGTATCCACAGTAACCATCTGTGAAGCGAACATACCTGCCAGACATTCAACGGCTGGAAGCTGAAACGAAACAGAGTCACAAATAGCTTTTATAGCATCAGAGAACAACTGTGGTCTCCGGCTCAGACCATCGCAATCTAAATTGAGTTTATCAGCTTTGCACGTTATTTCAAAATTGTACATCGACAAAGCGGCAACCCATCGCTGACCGGTAGCATCAAGCTTTGCTGTAGGCATGACATAAGTTAAAGGGTTGTTGTCAGTTTTTACAGTAAATGTTGTGGCATACAAATAGTCATAGAATTTGTCTGTTATAGCCCATTTCAGCGCAAGGAACTCCAATTTATGTGCAGGATAGTTGCGTTCACTGCGACGAAGTCCTCGGCTTGCATAAGCTATTACACGCTCAGATGAGTCTTCCTGTTGCTTTAAAAGTACAGCTCCTAACCCAGTGCCAGATGCATCAGTATGCACAATGAAAGGTTTGGAGTAATCTGCAAAAGCAAGAACAGGGGTAGAAGTTAATTTGGACTTCAGGGTGTCAAAAGAAACTTGTTGGGCATGGCCCCAGGACCAAAAAATGGGGGTTTTCCGTTTGTTTTTAGTAGATGGGCCGTGTCCTTCTAAAAGACAGTTAAGTGGCTGGGCAATTTTAGAATAGTCTTTTATGAAACGCCGGTAAAAACCTGCAGTTCCAAGAAAAAATCTTAACTGAGTTATGTTTGTTGGGACAGGCCATGAAGTAACGGAAGATGTTTTTTCATGGTCAGTTGCAATGCCTTGTTCCGAAATAATGTGCCCCAGATATGTCACAGAGTTGTTGAAAAAATTCACACTTTGCACCTTTGAGCTTTAGGCAATGTGCCTCAAGTCTCTGAAACACTGAAGTTAATCGCTCAAGGTGGGATTCAAACGTATCTGAAAATACCAAAATATCATCAATAAAAACAAGGCACTCGTGTAAGAGTAAATCACTCAAGCATTTTTCCATGTAGCGCTGGAATGTTGCGCCAGAATTTACGAATTTACTCGTAAAAACCTAGGTTGCCAACAGAAAATGCTGTTTTTGCCTTATCTTCTACCGCCATTTCGACCTGCCAATATCCGGATCGAAAATCGAGATTCGAAAAATATCTAGAACCTACAAGTAGATCAACTGTATCATCGAAACGGGGAAGAATGTAGGCATCTTTCCTTGTTCTCGAGTTAAGCATCCTGAAATCCAGACAAAAGCGAAGAGAATTATCTTTCTTGCGGACTAAAACACAATTTGATGAGTAAGGGGAATCACTCTCACGAATAGCACCGCACTGCAGCATCTCCTTGACATGTTGGCGCACCTCTTCGTACAACCCTGGGAAAATCCTACGGTACGGCTGCTTGAAGGGCGCGTTGTTATCAAGCGTGATGTGGTGCTTGACCAAGTTGCAACGGCCAATATCAGCAGGACCTGTCAAAAAAACATGTTTCCAGTTTCCAAGGACTTGTCGAGCTCTCAGAATCTGTTCGGGTGTCAAATTAAAAGTATAATTTTGATGCCCAGTTCATCCAGGGTTTCGGGAACCTGTGAAGTCGGATCTACTGAAGGAGAAAAGGGGGAAGAAGTAATGTCATCAACAACAGTGACTTCATTAACCACACAAATAGGAGTCCTTCGCTTGATGAAAACTGATTTTGCGGTCATGTTACACACCCTCACAGGAATTTCGGTACACTTACCATGTTGTGGAAGTTTTACCACATGAGGTCTGACAACCAATGGACGGACCATCAGTAAGATTTCCGGTGACAACCTTCTGAATGGTGTGGCTAAGCACTCTCACAGTTCCACTTAATGAAATAGACTCATAAGGTTTCACCTCAACCGTGTGTTCATTGGTGGAAACAACAGTTGCTGGTTTACAAACCAAAGTGTCAAACGCCATCTGCCAAGCATCAGGTAGCTTTACCTCAGCTGCGACAGACTTACACAGACGAGTAATATTAGTTCCCAAAATAACAGGACAACATGGACTAGACTGGTTGTCTGGAACAACTAAAACAGGCAGAGCTATATCAAAATTCAACAATGGAATGGAAATGGAGGTTTCAATGAAACCAAGTAATTCTAACTGGTTTCCATTTGCAACAGAAACATTCAATTCAATACCCAAATCGGATATATCACAGAGAGGAGGTTTATTTGGGAGAGACTGGTAAAATGAATTTGATACAGTAGAAACCATGGAACCAGTATCAATTAATGCAACAGAAGGCACTGAATGAAAAACAATATTGGTTCTATTAGAATCACCAACTAAACAATCTGCAACAGAAGAAATTGATTCAGAAAAATGTGAATGGCCTTGATCTTCACCTACCCCTGGGCGGCCGCTAACAGAGGTGGTTAATCTTTTGGGTATCTGTTTGAGTTTCCTTCCCTGCCTCGGTAGCCATTACCTCGCCCGCGAACATTGCTGAATTGTTGCTGCATCTGTGGCCGCGGAGAAAACAAAGGCTATAACGACATAGAGTCCAATCTCTTCATAATATCGTTAAACCGCTGGTCCACATTTGACTGAATCCCTGAAACTAGAGAATTGAACTTATTTTCCAAATCTCTTAGCTGTTTTGGTATTTCCGGAGGCTGAATGATGACGTTCGAATGGGCCCTAGCTTTTTGAGGGTCAGACAATTGTAGTTCCTTCTCAACCTGCCGGATATCCCGGAGAAGCTGGTCGTACTGTTGGGATGCATCACGCTTATGGCGAGTGCTACTCTTCAATACCTCTGAACGAAGGCCCGACCACAACCGCTCGCACATGAGTTCGTTCTTAGCTGTGCGAGGAAGGTGACCACCTTCGAACGCGTGCTTCAGAATGGCCTCCAACCTACACCCAAATGAAGTGATGGTTTTTTCAGCCTTTTGGGAGGCATTGAAGAATTCTTTCATGGTGATTCCCTTACGGGCAGGCTCAGCATAATTAACATCAAGTTTTTGAAAAATCAAATCAACAGAGGCCAAATCACTTAAGGAAACAACAAGTTTTCGGGCCGTTCCTCTCAAAGAATGTCTAATGGCCTGAAGCACCTGTGAAGTAGTGTAAGAACAATCATGCATCAGACATCTTATTTCGTGACGCCATTCATAAAATATTATCTTATTCCGAGGAACCGGATCTTCCCCTGAAAATGAAGGTATTGTGGGAATGTGGCCACTTGACAAGTTAACAGGTTGGTTTCCAGAAGGGGAGAAAGGGGGTTGAATTGGTGTTGACGGTTAAGTGGTGGGGTTTGGTGTTGACTGGAGAAATCGCCATGAGTTTGGTGTTGACTGCAAACGTTTGGGTTTTGTTCCTACTTGCTTTGCACTATGAGGGGTCCCCTTCGGAAGAAATTCGTATTTACTGGATAGTATTTCCAACATTTCTTACTCAGTTGCCCTACCCCCCACAGCACCTTGCTGTTCTTCTGTCTCGGACATATTCAAATAGAATAACAACAATAGACAGATGGAAATGAAAAGATACTTAAGCTGCAAGGGCAATGTACACATGTAAATCAAAGCAAATCAAATTTTAAATCCCAATTTATGAACTTTGTGGCACTCAGGTCCTCAACTTCAACCTTAATTAATAATAGCTGAAAAAGAATGACTATTACATTTTGGCACAGCAACACTTGAGCTGAACATAAAATGCAATACAACACAAATATCAGATTAAAATACCTGAAGTTTCCCTTAAATAAGTGAAAATGTCATAAGATTTTCCCTTGAAGAAAAAAATAACTATTCGCTATTAACAAAACCGTATGTGACACGGTATATTTAAAACAGTTTGGGAGACACTCTTTCTAAATGTTAAATGTGAGCAATTTAATTTCACTATTTTGTCAGAAACAGTTGAATGTCCTTATATTTACAAATGCGAACTGGTTTATAATACAAAAAATTATAAAACAAATACGGGATATGCAGAATGTATCGACACAATAATTCACAACACAACACAGCCACTAAACTTAATCACTGAACACTGAAAATGGATAACACAACTCTGAACAATGACAAATCACAACACTCTCACACGGTGCTATATTGGAAAATATTTTAAACACAACAATTGGTTCAAAACAAAACAATTTCTCATTTGAAAATTTAAGAATTTTTACACTAAACTGGTTTGCAAATTGCTGTTAAAATAGCTGTTCTCAGCTGTTTTCAGAAACTGATATTCAAATTTGAAGGTAACTGAAGAATATCAATTAATATTTAAAGGAAAAGCATACATTAATAAAAGCTAGGAATTCTTAAAATGTCTTTCTACAGCAGAATAAATGTTGAATACCAATACAATAATGCAGTAGACACAGTTTTAAAAGCACAAATCACTCAAAAGAATGAAGTTTCTATGACAAATATTTCCGGGTCGCGAAATTATGTTATAACTCAAGATTAAATCAGAATAGTTGGTTGATAAATGTATCTTGTCTGCGTGAGGCAGAAGACCCAGTCGCAGTATCGCCCAATCAGCCACCTTTTAAAATATAAACTTGCAATTTTGGACAAAAGCATTCCCCTTGGAGAGCCTCTCATCTCCAGTCAGCATTTTAAATGTAGTTTTCAAGTTCAAACATCAATAAAATGACGATACGGATTTAACAAAAGCAGTTTTAAACATAAATTTATATTGAAACTTACTATGAATACCCCGATTACAGCGATCTGAGATACAGAACGTGCTATCGTTTGGTTTGTTTACCATGTGCCACCGAAAAGGAACTTTTTTACGTATCAATGCGCATTAAATTGGCGCAAAACGTCAACACTAAAATAGTGCAAAAAACAAAGTTAGAAAGAACGATAATTGTAACAACTTACGGTTCCATCCAAAATCCACAAAATCCACAAATCACATATTAACACACACAATAAAAAACGTTTAAAACACTGTCAAAACAAAATCTTCAGTCAGGAAACTGACAAGGTCACAAAAGTTCACTTCGTCACGTGATGTAAATAAACACACGTAAACAACACAGGTTGCAAATGTTCGGGTCTTCTCGCGAAGAAAATGAAGGGAATAATACAATTTTAAAGCTAGCAAGTTCGTCGAAGCACTTCAATCACAGTAGACGAATGTTCTGGTCTTCTCACGAAGAAAAACGAAGGAAAAAAAACACAATTAACTTTAAAGCTAATAAGTTCGTTAAAGAACTTTTAACAAAGAAAAAAAACAACACTTATCCACTCGGAGACGCTACTCGAAACAGTCCATGGCGCCGGCAAGGGGTCCTCAACCTTTGTGGGCTTCCTAAACCGACACTGCTCCGTCAGTGTTCCGGGGCATATCCGGGGCAGCAATGAAGCATTGTATCGACATTTTCTCACTAGGTTATGTAATTAAATGTAATGTTTTGGCGCTGTAATATTCATAGCATTTTGTCGTTTTCTTAATTTAAAAAAACCTACAAATTTGAATGATAAAATTGATATATGTATTACATGAATGCCATGTTACTAAACAGTATGCCTAGATTTACTCGATTCCGCTGAAGACATCTACATCTGTTATGAATATATACTGAACTTATTATGAGGTTTGGATCATATGTTTCGCGACCAAACAACAATATAAAGCTATTATATCAATAGAAAGCGGGCCTTAAAGTGGGCCTTAAAGACGATATTAACATGTAATCTAATCTTGATATGACCAACACTATTACAAATATAGGATCTGACATGAGTTGACCATATTTTATTAAATGAGTTCAGGAATTTTGTTAGTACATGTAAGCGAGCCTTTGGCGAGCTTACTAACGGAATTCCTGGACGAGTTTAATAAAATATCGTATGATATGATAACGAGTGTCAGATCTTTTTTATCACATGCTTTTAAACTAAATTAAATACATCTTAATTGATCAAACAAATGCTGATAGATCTTAAACTTGTTTACTATCGTGACGTCATTTCATGTTGACGACGTCATTTCACCAAAATAAAGCCATGCGATTGGTAAGTTATTGATTATGTAGCCAATGAAAACGCTCACAAATGTTGTATTACACATGTGTAATATAAAAAAATACGTTATGTCTGTATAACATTGAAAACAAGGTATAGCATGTGATAAAAAATCATCTTGCTTTGAGACAAATACATTCTTTAACACAGACGTTAGTGCGTAAAGTCGTGTTACAGCGTCTAATTTTAAAGATAGTGCTATCAAAAGAGGTTACATGATGCAATGCCATCAACGAAAAAGGGCGGTATGAATGTGCGTTGAAGCAATAATTGAACAAAGTACCCTGTTAGGAATAACTCAGCTATCACAATGCTCCCTATTTCATGAAGATGTAGATGTTTAAATCTATCAATTGAATCTAACCACATAAGCTCTCATAATATAGCAAAAAGAAATTATGTTATTTGGCGTATTGGAAACTTTCATTAGAAACAAACTTTGTGCATTGAAAACAATTAACGGTATTGATGTTAGTTCATAGTATCATATATATAAGCAAAATATTATTGATCTGTCAGAAAGATTACTTCGATTTTCATATTTAATTTATCGCAAACAGACAATGTCTTCATTTAGAGATAACAATAATGCATCCCCGATTTTTAATTGCAGATCGGTTGATCAAATATAGTTCTTAATGTTAATTTTTAGGGATTTACTTAGTACATTGAGGTCTTAGAATTGCATTTCCTATTTTTACAATTGGCCATATACCGAACATTTATTCCTTCCTTCTTTATACCTATATTAGTATTTCAGATACAAAATGTTTACTGACCTGAAAACCAAAAATGTGTGTCAATAATTCTATAAAATTATTAACAGTAACACAATATTTAATAAATACAATAACGCTACAGTTTATTTGTGAAAACATTGACAACATCTAGCCGCTTGCGAAAAGAAACATGTGATTATATTCGAGGAACGTCATTTATTTTATTTCCGTAATTTACCTTTCTCACCATGGTTATGTGTTATTTATTATAAAGAAACTACCCTGACAAAAAAAAATAAAAAAAATAAAAACCCATAAAATATAACAGATATTATTTCGGTATGCTATAACACCAAGAAAGTTAAAATGCTGAATAGAAAACTCATTTTAATGTAACCGTTGTCAATCTGAGGTACATATTGTCATGCCATTTAGAGATTCAGTGACAATTTAATTAATGTCTTCCTTTATTATGTTAGAGATTGTATGTATATAAAGTGTTTAGAGTTGGATACGTAACATATCCGCTTACATGTGTCATTTAAATGGCAGTGACATATAATGCTCTGAAAAGACTTTATAAAGTGATAACATTATGTTACTATCATACTTTATTAGCTAATATTTCATGTATGCATTAAACTTAATATGTGTCAATTGTTGATAAACGCAGTAGACCAAGGAAACATCTGTAAGTGAGTATACGTTTCGAACACAAACTTTTTTATACTAATCTAAAGTTAAGTATAATGTTCATGAATGAACAGCCAATACCTTTCATTTAGTAATAAAGTAGTGCGTGCAAAGAAGGATATGTATTCCATCAAATACCAAACAGGTTTACAGCGGTTTAAAAAAAGAGAATAGTTTGATTTCAAAACATTTGTTTTTTTTTAAATCGTTATTGCTTAACCGAAGTTCTTATCCAGCAGTGTATCGTGACGTTCTAAAACGCTTGTATTACAAGAAAGTAGGTTGAATTGCTGGTTAATCCAAATATTTAAAAACTAGTTTAGTCATTTCGATTAAAGATATAACTCGGCTGTAGTAATTATAGTCTACAAGTTGTTGCTTTATGTTGCGTCTCTATTATTAGTAGTATAATGTATCTTTCAATCTGGTTGAACCCATAGAATCAATTTGCCGTAACAGCATTACTAACTATCCTAGAATTATTTATTTTACCGGTAATTTATGTATTTCTGCAACTCACCGGCAAGTAAAATGTTCATACAACTTTTGTATGTAAGTCGAAACTTTTTAACACTGTTGATGTTTTGCTTCAACAGTAGGTATGACGATTAAAATAAAATACAAACGTTGTGGGTATGTAAGCACATAGATATACATTAAAACTATGTAATCGGGCATTTACTTACAAAGCATTACCATGATATGGGGTTTGTACCATATGATGCAACTTTCTCTAGTAAACAAGAAGGAGTGTAGTATTTGTTTTGTATTAAGATGTACTACAGTTGTTCGTCTAATGTTCTGGTGCATTATTTACCATTGAGTACCCTCATGGTAATGAAATAATACGTGTGAAGTAATCATAAATTTCGGACAAAGTGTGTGTTTCGGCGTGGCATTTAACCAGTTGAAATCCGCAAGGTGTCTTTGCATTGACATTTCCCTAGCGGTGACCACACATGAATTCAGTTTTGCCTATTTATGGATGTAGTGTTCTTTTTATAATAACCGTCATGTATCTTTCTTGCAAGGTAAAAACTGACTGAGTTAAACATGGTGTGGCGCGCCTTAAAACATGTTTAGCTCCAAATTCTTCGCATTAACCGTTCCAAGGCGGTGAATCCAGCTTAAATCATTTTGATTTTTGATGTCGTGTTATGTGTTCTTTATTGTTCATACAACCGGTTACTTTTCTTAAATAAAAGTAAAGCGGCCGGGTGTTAATACGAATGTTTCCCGGATAATGCTTTTGCAATTTAATATTCATATTCTCATTTAATAAACACTCGTAAATATGATATAATACATACCGATTCTTCGTCGGAATTGCGTGAATGCAGACACACTTAATTATTGATATCAACGGAGTAGACATTATTGGGTTCCCTAAATTATGTATACGATACATATAACGCGAATCTATCAACATTTATGACAGAACAAGTACATGGAAAGCTGCAGTCGACAGGATGAATGAGTCATACATCACCGAACATGACATTTAATTGCGAAACATTTTATAGAATGTACATTATTGCGTTTCCACATAATCGGTGCAAATGTTGAATTGCATATAGTTTATAACAAGTTATCGCGGTAAATAAGAATGTGTGACTCTACATTGGGCATATTTATATGGGCAAACTGAGAATCTTAATGATAAGCGCTGTATGGGTCGCTTGCGTGCACAAAATACATTGCAGTTGTTGCCCATTTAGATTTCATGAAGACAGAGAACGTTATTTAACTTGATACAAAAAAGTCCACTTCTTGTTTATCCGTTTTTGCACGCAATTAGTTTTCGTGCCATTTGGTCCAATTTTTGTCAAACTAATGCATGTGTTCAAGATTTTTATTTCCTCGATATGAATATAAACTAATTGAATACACATAAATGTTCTAAATTTATATATTCAGAACGTGTCAACGTGTTATATGCGTAAATGGGTAAACCAAACAGAGATTCTGACAGTTTTGAGGAAATACAGTGAATAAACTGTCTATGCTACAATAAACTTACGAACGTACAGTCAATGCCCACCGCATTTTGTTTCTTGTGTTGATAATCAATTAATTAACTTACAATAAAGTTAGTTTTAGTGTTCAATTATAAGAGTGGGTACGCAATAACATACATACATATTTCTATACAAAAAAAAACGTATGTGTGCAATATGAATACTATTTCTACCTGTGTGTGCGGCATATTTTGCTTGTACTGTAAATAATAACACGCCACTGTTAATTCATATTAATATTGACAGGTACATGTAACACCTCTTCTGAAGGTGTGCACATATATCACATCTGTTACGTCACACGTAGTAGGCATACAATGTACTTCAAGCATCCTGATACCAGGAGCTACGTAATTTATGTAAGTATTTAATGACTTTCAGCTGTGCAAAATATCGCATCGTTTCAAACTGGCTGGATCGATGACAAATGCATAAATACTTTCGCCATTGTGCAATTTAAAAATTAGGCTTTACGTAATATAGTTTTTTTTTATAAAGAATCAACATAAACTGTTTCTGCAATTACTCATTACGGTTATATGTTCATTTTTATATGTTTTTTTATCTTTGAACGGCTTAGCCGTTAATACGTGTTTCGGTAAAAAAATGTTTTTATATTTATGACATAAATTATCTTTAACAGTTGAGTGAATGACCCAGGCTCGCCCGAGTAGAGTACAAGTGAAAGGTTATGTTTAAAAGTCAAAGTTAAATATATTGTATTTCTTTCCATTCATTACTTTCGAAAATTAAACATGCATCTAAGTGACATAAAATACCATCTACTTATAAATATAACTGAATCAAATGAACTAAAGGTTAAGAACAATATTGTAAATAAATATGTTTGGTTCGTCTTTCAAATAAACAGTGTCGGTATTGTGATCGTTATTGCATACGAGAGGCACGATAATTTCTGAATGTCTAAATGTTAAACTGATTTTATAAATTCGCAAAGAAAAAGTGGACAGGATTTTGTATTTGAAAAATATAATGAATGTATTGATTCCGATTGCCATGGTAAAGCTATGAAAAGATTGAGACTAAGTGCCCTCCTCATAATAAACTGAAATTGGTAGATACAATAACATTGCTAGAGAAAAAAGGAAATGCAAACTGTCTTACAGTAACATTGTGGCATCATAATATCACTTCTTATGTTCATGCACTTGTTATCGAGATTAAATAATTAAGTATATATAAAGTTAACAAATCGTTTTACACTATTAATTCGTTCAAATATATGATGTCCAGTACTAACACTAGACATTGGTTAGCGACGTTCTTATCTTCTAAATTGTATGTACCACTTATTTAACTTAAACCCAGACTCATATTTTCGCACGTTGAACTCTGCTATATTTAGTTAATTGTTTTGATCATCGACGTCTGTATATGACATTCAAAGCACGCAATCCCCGATAATATACAGCTTATGGTATGACCATCAAAAAGTGCTTTAATAAATGTTAGATTTCCTATTCCCAATCATCAACTAAATTGTTGCTCCCTCTATCCGATGTCATCATGTGTCTTTATATATATATATATATATATATATTCCATAATTAACACAAGTTACACTGATTGATAATGTTAAAGAAATTTAAAAGTAAACTCCCTGATCACCTTCCCCAAATAATTACTAAATTGTTGCTTATTCGATATTCTGTTTTGTGAAATAACTTTTTATAAACTATATGCTCACCTGTTGTCACAATATATGTATAATGTATTATGTGACCTGTGAAACAAATAAAGATATGTTCTGTTCTGTTCTGTTCACTAACACTAGACGATTGAGACATATTTATAAATGTTTTTACGATGATTTGTACAACAAAATGATGACATTGTTACTTAGGTACTTTTTTGCTTTTAAAAAACACTAAAAAAATACTCAACTAGTTATTTATGTATTCATTTAATTATCTTTTTATGTGAAATGCTTTTTGTGAGTATATGTTGTGAGCGCCTATATGTTTATTTCTTTAGTATATGGCCAAATGCACGTATTTGCTGATTCTGCCAACAAACTCCAATTGAAACAGAAAACTGATATTAAGATGAACAGGTTGATCCACTACTTCTAAGTACATTGTAGATTGTTTTAAATAAATAAAATGAATGTTTTAAAAGTCTTCCTTCATGATATGTATTAATTTAATATTATAAATATATTTTTATATTATATTAGAATATGAATTCTTAAAATTAGATTAAGACAAGTTTTATGTACATATTTCAATACCAAAAATATAGGACACTCATAAAAGTCGTGTGTGGTTATGACAAATAAACAAAATTAGCAATATTGGCGAATATTCTGCGGGTTGGGTTTGTGTGTCCTTTAAGAACGTCTGTTGTGCTTATTGATATACAAACCAGGGACCTATACAAACATGTATTTGTATAGGTCCCTGTATAAACTAACAAATGAGGAACATATACTTACAACGATGCACGAAAGTGTGTTAATATAATTGGCATTCATAACTAATGTTTAAGTGTTAGTTTATGATGTGTTTAATTATATTTATGAAATCCGCTGTTTAAGAACTACATCGCCATTCTTGAGAGATTGAAGACTGAAATAAATCATATACAATACAATTGTTACAAAGCATTAACATGCTATAGGGCTTTATGAAGAAAACATAATGTCAATTACTTTGTGTTATTATCGTATTTTTGTGTGAATTATAAGTGAGTGTACTGTTTGAAATAATTATTCCAGTGCGTTTGATAGTAGAGGAAAGCTATACATAGTAGAGGAAAGCTATACAATAATATCGTTTATAATTTTACTCAACTAAATAATGGGCATTTAGAACGTATATATATGGGTTCTCTACATAGCAGTGCAGTTCCCATGTGATGTGAATAAATATTGGTTAAAACTAAAACGTACTTGAACTTGAAATAATTGAACTAAATACGTATATACTATTTTTGTTTAAGTATACCTATATAAGTAAGTGGATCGCAGACGGTTTTGAGGTACTTGTGTTTTGTAACGTGATTGTCAAATGCCTTTGAATTCCAACAATTGTGTTGTTGCATTACAAATGTGGCTAAGGTTGTTTTGGTTCACTACAACACATAGTGCTCAACATAATAATAACACGTGGTATCGATTAAGTTTCGTATAAATCTTGCCTGTGAGGTGTAATACACAGCAAATTATAAGTATAACAGACGCGCACCCATGTTTGCTGATTGCATATACTAAGTATGTTTCAATTCTTTCCAGAAAATGGCTTCTTGTATATAGGTTGTAAAAAAGTCGTTTTCCAAAATTTATTAATTATCACAAGCCAATAACAAATTGTTATTGCAAAGCGGTAAAATGCTTACGCGCGATGACGTAAGCAAGAATTCACGATGAAAATAGCTATCATTCATGTTTGCTTGTCAGCATACTTGTAATATATCCAAACGCAAATATCGTGCGAATGTGCTGCATTTAAAAGAATGAGTCTTGCAGATTCCGTCTTTGCCGTTGAGTTATTGGATTGTGAGAGTGCTGTCAAATGCAACTGCAGCCAGTTATTGGATGTAAGAGTTGCATAGAATGGTTTGCTTGCATAACGAAGTTGTTATTGTAAGAAAACAGACTCTATGTGGAGTAAAGCGACAGTATTTATGATATACCGATGTTTGACTATTTTAAACGCGAACGTCAATGCATGGCGTTAGATGTTTACATTTCGGATATCGAACATAATATTATATAAGGTATGCAAATTGTGAATAATTAATTGTTTTATTAATTCAAAGAGTGTTGTTGATTTTTTAATGTAATTTTAAACTTATGATAAATCAGTATATCTGTATGAAACGTTAGGAATTATTTATGTTTCAATATTAATGCTCGTTATACACGTTTAAGTTTAATCAGATAGGTAAAGGGCGTTGTTAATGTCGAATGTAATGAACAGATAATATGTCATTATTCAAGTGAACCAATGCTTATTGGTGTTGCATAGATTACTATACAATTCACAACGTATCCGATGAAGCTGGAATACATTACAAATTAGTAATACTCACTGATTCAATTAAGTTATACCATTTTCTTTTTTTGGCTCAAAATAATGGAAATATACCAAGATTAAATATACATATGTATTTCTTTTTTACTTTATTTGAAGTAATAGCTAAACCGATGGAACTTTTTGTTGGTGATGTGTTTCGAAATTGGTTTATTTTAAAAGTCAACATTAGTTTATTATCAATGTTTTAATTTAATATTAGGTTAGATATACTGGTCTCTTGTACACATAAGTGTTATTCGTCATGCAATTCAACAACAAAGAACAAAACGATAAAGTATACTTAGATCACAACTATATACATTACTGTTTCACTGCTGGAACACCTGCGGATGTGTGGTATGTGTATTCCATGGCTACCTGTAAGTACGACACACTTGATATTGATTGAAATAATAGTCTTCCAATTTTTTTTTACATATGAGTTTCGCTTTGGGAAAGCGGGGCTTTATGCATGTGCCTTAAATTTCGTCCCAGATTAGCGACTGTGCAGTTCGCACAGGCTAATCAGGGGCGAAAATTTTCATTTTAATAGTCTCTTCTTAACAGAAAATGGTCATCCCTGATAAGCCTGTGCGGACGACACTTAATGCACATGCATTAAGCCACGTTTTCCGTGAGTGAGCCACAAGTATCAATTATGACAGAAACATGTTACACCTTTCCTATCAGATTGCTCGCGTACCTCTTCGTTGACGTTACTATTCGCACGAACTTCAATCATCGTAGTACCACCAGCTGTATCATTTATGTCAGTGCATGTTATGATTGTGAAACACTGCTGTAAAATTGCATACGGTTTGAAATTAGCTTGTCATTTTTGCTGTAGCAAAATTCTTTGTTCAAACTCATGTGTTATATATGCTCAATATAAATACATGTTTGTGTTACACCTCGATCGTTGGTCAGTTGTACAAATGATAATTAAGAGAATCATGAAATACGGATACGGATAAAATGATTGCTACTAATAATATTGTGTTGTGATATTATTCTTTACAGGCATATGCTTGACATTGATCACGTGTTTTCAACGTCGAACATAGTATTTTGTAATGAGTGGACCATCACTGTGATATTTATTTATTTGATATGTTTTAATAATTTACATTTAAATAACATACACATAATTATTAACAACACTTGGAAATACAATTTTCTTGGATCTATATTTTGGCAGGATATTTAGTTAACATATAAAATCCTGTAACATGATGTTATCGTATTGCAATTCCAGGATACATATGTAATGCACTTTCCTATGTAGAGACATCTTTTGATCTTATTATATATTTCTAAAACTGTTTCAGAGACAAGATTTTGCGAAGACTGGTACAGACGGCCTTTACTACCCGCACAATAAAACAAAGACATAAATTTACAGTCTGCTGATAATATGGCATCTCCTGAGTCATTACACATGACAGACAAACTTAATATAAAACAATTCACAAGTGTCAATAAAGTAAAACACATTCATACAAAAGAGCCAAAGAAACAAGCATCGTGTTCGAAGGACAACACGATGACCAACATAGTCCACCCGAGGGACGAACAATACTATGGAACCACATACGTTCCAGATACTCATCTGACTCTCGCGTGCCTTGTTTGTCTCTGCTTCAACATACCCCTCGGATTATTTGGAATGTATCTCTCCCTATCGGCTGCAAGATTCTACAGGGACGGCGATCCGACAAACGGCGCGCGGAAAGCAAAGTGTTCTGTGCTGATAAGCCTGTTAAGTATTGTGACGACCGTGCTTTTGGTTATGGCCTATGTTCTCTGGATTACAATCGAAACGCAAAATAAACGGAAGCTTAGACATACTTAAATTGATTGTAGAACAAATAAGTGTATTTGCATAATACCGCTTGTTTAATAAGTGTTATATTTATCAACATTACGTTATCGACTTACTCTCTTTTATAATTTAAAAATGCATCTAAAATACGCACTATGAAATTAACGGCTAGATTAAACACATAGGTGATTTGAAAATGACGAAATGATGTTAATGACTCTTCATAGATTTTTTAAACAAAGAATTGAAACCCATCTTGAAAGATCCTTTTATTTAGACAAAATTGAAAATTCGAAATTAAGAAACATAATAGCAAAATTGAGAGTGTCTTCCCATGTTCTATGTATAGAATTTGGTAGGTACCAAAGCATTCCAAGAAGTTAAAGAACATGTACATTGTGTGCACTTAATG
Organism: Dreissena rostriformis; assembly: GCA_007657795.1. Lineage (NCBI taxonomy): Eukaryota > Metazoa > Mollusca > Bivalvia > Myida > Dreissenidae > Dreissena > Dreissena rostriformis. The sequence goes on from VMBQ01001611.1 coordinate 148,423, forward strand.
AAATTGAAGATGAGTACCATTTTGTCATAATATGTCCTTTAAATGATAATATTAGAAATACATTTATATCTGATTTTTACAGAAGACGACCTAGTATGTTTAAAATTTTACAATTGTTGAATGAGACGAGAAACTCTATATTGACACGTCTAGCTTATTTCTGTATTAAAGCATTTACACTTAGAACCGAAAATTGATAGACTTATGAAAGAATAGATTTCCCCCCAGAATTGATATTTTGTATATAACTTCTAACTGCATAATGTTTTTATTTTATTTTCGCAAACAATAAGGGATTTTAATCATTTTCTTAACTTTGTTAAACAATTAAGAGCCTTCTCTTTCATATTGCATTCTCACAAAAATCATATATTTGTAAAAATGCATAAACATTTGTTGTTAATTTGACGCATGTGTATGTATGTGCATTTATGGTTGATTTATTGTTTTTGACGATAAGATGTATATGCTTAAGTCGCAAATAAACTAATATCTGTTCTGTTCTGTTCTGTTAAAAGGAAAAGTACATATTTTTGGAGCATCATAATTTCTTTGTTATTAGAATTATATTATTTTCGATTTTTGGAAACCAACTTATTGCAAATGTAAAGACATGTGCGCTCTCCGGTTATTTATTGTTTTCCATATTGTGATATGCACTCGTACATATCTTTGAATTTAATTTCCTGGACACACGTTCGGTGCATATGTAATTGTTATTATTTATCTTTGTTAACCACGTAAAACAACAGGTTATAACATTTGCTTTAATGAGTGTAAGGGTGTGCGAGAGTTTGTTATACAACGATCGTAGACAATCATGTCGATCACAAAAGCAGCCATTAAGTTGAACAAAAAGCTCAGGCCGCACATGTATTACACGAGTATACTATTACTCGTGATGAAAGTTTTTTTGCCATCAAACTAACACCATCAACGTTTTCTGAAACATTTTTTTTTAGACAAGTTGAGCATTGCTCTTAAGACACGAACTCCACCCTTATTTTGCCTACAGGAATGTGTATGTACCAATATTTGGAAATGTACGTAGATTTACTGGACATTCAGCTGCTACATGTATAGTGGGTTCTCGATGTCACAAATGTGTCAGTTTGTCATCAGGGCAATTAGTTGACATAAATGATATTGAGCTACCAGCACTTATTAAGTGCGCATTTGATTGATGTCGACTATTTAGTTATTTGTACAGGAAGTAACTATTTTTAGATCGTGTCATCGTAAATTTTTGTCTTTAAGGAAAATTGTTTTGTTTACAGATAATTCATCAAATCGTAAATAAATCCAATTTTAATTTAAAAAAAAATATTGAACAATTTGTTTTGTGTGTTTAAATGTCGATAGACAATCGAAAACATTATGGAATGTGAATGCGTTGCGTTAGAAGCGCCATCGAGTTTATATTTGTAAAAATTGATGCTGGACACTGTATTGATCGTACGTATTATCATTAGTAATAGTAGTATGGCTGGTAAATAATATATTATTCCGAAGTTGTTAAGGTGTTCAAAATAACGTATAAATGAAATGATCAACACAATGTGCAAAATCAATATTATTTGCATGCGTTCATTTGCACGTACAACATAAGGAAACATCATCCTATCAGAAGTACCAGGGAGTCATTGATTAATGTTTTGTTGCAACGTTGTAGAAAGTTTTGTTAAACAACACGTGCGACATATCAAGGTGATGTTTTAAGCCATGTTTTGAGAAAATGTAATAATGAACGTGTTCCGTCAAGAACGTTTAAACTGTATTCAGTGCTCTGTTTTTAACATAGACTTTTGTCATTATGTACTATTATTTGGGTGCGGTACGACACAAGGCGGATGGGCTATAGTTAAAATAAATGTCAAATTTTGATGTTAAGTCACAGTTTTCTTTGTACTTTATATATTTTGTTCTTGTCTTCTACTGATGATGACTTTATTTATGTATGAACTTGCTTCGGAGTTTTTTTATCAATGAATATATGCTGTGGTGTGTATCAGATCGATGCGTTCCGGATTAAAATATCAGTTATTGTCCACGGTTAAAATCAACGTTTTACACAAAACAAAATATGTATTTTTCGTTCCTCTTCTTAATGTCTAAATGCATGGAATGATTATAATAAGAGCCACGTCATGCGAAAATGGGTTCCTATAACAGGAGCTATCTAGCCAGGTGGCATGTTACTATGAAACGAAAATTTAAACAGGCGAAATTTGTTTGATACGGTTTATATTTAACCCAACACGTATTGCAAAAGAGTTATATGTTCTTTATTATCTAGTTTTTACCCCGTCGCTTGCATATGCATGGTACATGTTAAAACCGTTAGATTTATAGATTATATGTAGTCATATATAATCTCTGATAATATTTGACTGTCAAGAAATCTCTACCACAATATATATGCCAAATAACTTGGTTAAAGGAAAGTGTATTTTCTATGATAATAATTATATTTTTCTTCATGAAGAACTTAATAATCACATGAACAACCGTATTTAAATATATATTTTTTTTATATTAGAACGTAATTCTAACAGATTTTACTATAAAGGATAACGCAATTATTTTTAGATTAGTTCTGAAATGAACAATACAATAACTAAATGAATTTCTGAATGCGTGATGAACTGGTTTTCTTGCAGGGGTACACGGACTCATTTTATAAATTATATAAGCCTCATATATTTAATAACACTTTAAAGTCTCCGTTATTCTAAATACATCAAGTTATATCATGCGGATGATTATTTAAAAAAAATACTGATTATTGTTTACATGTCGGATTTCATATGATTAAAATACAAATATTTGACAATGCGATACCAATATTTCAACATAATACAAAACGCTTATGCAAGTAGCATTTCGTGGGCAGGCAATACTATTTCGCGAAGAAACGTTTGATATTGAGATTGTTTACATATAGTTCAACTAATATAAAACGGTAATGCAAGTAGCATTTCCTGTATAGGCAACACGTTTTATGTATTAACGTTGTGAAGAAACTGTCGTAAGTTAGATTGGTTATGCATAGTGGAGGTTAACCCTTTGCATGCTGGGAAATTTTTTGTCTGCTAAAATGCTGTCTGCTGAATTTCTGAAACAAGCATTTTCTTCGATTTTTTTTCAAAGAATACTATCAGAATAGCAAACAGTTTGGATCCTGATGAGACGCCACGTTCTGTGGCGTCTCATCTGGATCCAAACTGTCTGCAAAGGCCTTTAAAATTCGGTTCCAGCGCTCAAAGGGTTTACACGAATTTCTCTCCTCAAACATGGACCACGTCTCTGAAATTCATTTTACAATATAACTCGATCAGTAAGTGGAATTTAGTTAGCTAATACCGGTTATCACGTTAAGAATACCATATAGTGACTTTTTTATTGCGGAATATATTATTGTGATATGACTACACATGATTTAACATTTAATAACCATGCACGTATGTACATATTTATTTGTTGAGACGAATACTGATTTCATTAAAAACTTAAATACATCTTTGCCAGTGAGAAGTATAAGGACATAAACGGAAAAGAATTCCAAAGTGTAGACAGACATAAAGGGATATAAAAAAAACTCCTGATGCAACATTCTACATCTAGATATGGCAGTGCAATTATTTAAGATCAAATACAAAAAACATCAAAAATAAGGTGGTTGTATATGTTCTAGTGAATATATAACTATTCATTTTGAAGCAAAAACAGATGATGCAATAAATTGTATACTTCTTTGGGTCTTATTATTATACAGAAAACGTTGGTAAATAGTAAGCAGTTTTTTTATTATACAATTATAAAACTCGAAACTATCTATTCATGGTCAATGTATGTGTTACGCAACTAAGCTTTTCACTCAACCAATTCATGAACGAGATTTCGAACCGATCACGTGATTGAGTTCGTACGTGATTTGAGTTTGTAGTGACAACAATACAAAAAAATGTATAACACGTGTACAATCACTTGGATAGGAAGTAGGATATTCCTGCCCGCAATTTTAAGTATAGCAAGACTATTGATCGTATGTGATTCAGCATTTCACGAGACGCTCACAACGCATGTCCTTAATACGCTTTGTTGGTGAATGTTTTGTCGGCTCTGTATGATTGATAGCATTTTGTCTGCAAAGACAAAGGCCGTTTTTTCATGAATAATGATATTGTTATTGTAAGAATCATATATCACAAAACAGCAAGTCTATATAAGCCCATGTCTTGCTCTGAGACGACGGGGCTGAGAAAATTCATGCGCCTAAAGTTCCGTCCCAGATTTGGCTGTGAAGTCCGCATAGGCTAATCCGGGTTAAACATCCGCTTTTATTGAATTGTTTATTTAAAAGTAGTCTCTTCTAAACGAAAGTCCAGTCAGGGATGAAAGTGTAGCTCCAGATTAGCGTGTGCAGACTGCACTGGGTACTCTTGGACGATTCTACCAACATGCATTGAGCCCCTTTTCCCCAGAGCGCGGTTCATTCACATAATTAGGAGTTATCAGATGAAATTTTAAATTTCCTTAACTTTATCTAAACTTCTTTTTTTTTTTTGAAAAATAGTTTATAGTTTTTCTTTAAAATATCAGTTTGTTTTATTCTAGAAGCGAACTATTTCATTATTTCGTTGGTGCAAGTATCACATTCAATATTTTATTGTATTAAATATTCATTCATAATGTACCCAAATATGCTTAACGTAATACTGCATACCACATTATATAATGTTGGTTTTTACGAAATAAAACGCATTTGATCCGGATCTGAACCATGTTTTTTTTAATGATAGAAATGGAAAACATATGTAATATATATATTTTAATGCCGATAATTGCATGGAGCCGGCATTTTGTAAATAAAACGCATTTGATCCTGATTTTTTACATGCTTTTGAATAATATGAATGGAATATATATGTTGAACATATTTTTTTTGTTAAATGCCGATACTTGCAATGAGCCGGCATCTTGTTACTTGTGTTCTGTTTCATATCTTTTAAAATGTGTTTACAGTTGAACCAGGTGTCGTTGAATTAAAACTGCCACGAGTGTTGTATTGTTTATCAACAGTATACACATACAAATACAGATCAATAGCATCTGAAATCGCTTGAGTTAATTAAACATGAATTTCAATTGTCTTGCCTAGGGAGATGTCATACAAACAGTAATATACGTTGAACAGACGCGCAATTTTGTATGCAAATTGCGGTTAGGAAGTATGTTTACGTTGTTGTAGGGGTTTAAAACAGTCGTACTGTTTGATAGAACAATACTAACACGCCATTGTTATTTTTAATCGATGTCGTTAGTAAAATGGTAACCTGCGATAAGGTAGGCAAGAACTCATGTGGGAAATAGATAACAGTCATGCGTATCATTGAACATATTTGTTATAGAGCCAAACGGAAGTATCTCGTGCATGTGCTGCGTTTTGAAGAAAGCGTCTTGAAGCTTTACCATTGAGTTACCATTGAGTTATTGGATCGCTGTTGTGCTGTGAAATACATATGCTGTTAGTTCTTGGAGTTCCGAGTGCTTTACAAAGTTTGGTTGAGCAAAGAAATTGTTATTTTCACAAAAACATATTTACAAGGATAAAATTCTGAGTTGAACTTATTACTTTATTGATTGACTTTATTTAATTTTAATGTATAACTTTAAATGATATCATTTCAACAGGATGTATAACATAATATTTTATGAGGTTTGAAAGTAGTGAATAATACAAAGTTTAATTATTTAACAAGTGATATTGAAAATAGTTTGTTTTTATTTCAACTTGCGTATATATTATAATATTACATGTCTTAACTATAAATAGTAACACTATGACGTCGCGAGTAGGCCGTTATTCGTATCTCGCAGACAAATTAAATTATATCGGCCCACCAAGCCGGGTCTTTTTTCGTTCCTGAAAAGAATTGGATACACTGCACTAAATGGCGTCCACATTCAGCCTAAGGTTTCGTTGATAAATAAGCCGAACATCTACGAATGAATAAAAAATAATGATAATAAAACGCAACAGATATTGTGAATTATTAAACTATCGGTTGCAACTGAAACCGTACAATAAATTAGATAAATGACATTCTTTGAGGTTAAACACGACTCATCAACACACACAATTAAGTAAACAACACGCTTTTTTCAATGATAACTTTAATCCAATGCTTATAACAATAAAATTATTACACTGTGTACATTCATTTTTCGTTCTTCGATCACTTCATCTAAATTGAGTCTAACCCACACTTTTTGTTGGAAACGTGTGTATTTAATGCTTACCATTCTGACCAACGATTTATGAAATCGAATTACTTGTTATTATGTATCTAATGTGTTAAGTGGAAAGATATAATTATTGTAGACGACATATAAAACATATGTTAATGTATGTTAAAGCATTTGAAACTGTACACGGCTAGATTTCTTAACAATGTTTTATTGGAGATAGTAAGTTAATTCCATAAACTTGAACATATTTTGACTGGATCTATAATACCAAAATTAATGACCTTCTAACATCAGCATACTAGGGGCAGTTTTGAACGAAGTGGTATTCATCCTTGATAGCATTTTGATAACATAATACACATTTGCGTTGATCGCTGACAATATTCTGGTGTCTTCCCATTTCTATAAATAATTTGTGAGACAACAAACGTAATTTAGCTATTATGTTCATAAGCTTTTTATTATCAACACTATCAAGATATGATTATTATACAGGTTCTATGGAGAGAACAACACCACCTTACGTGTGTGCGTGATATGCATACTACTACTACCTGGGTGTGCGGCCCACTTGGTGTTACCGTATATAAAAACCATCCACTGTTTATTCATATACATAATGGCAGGTACACGTTACACTTGTTTATGAACGGATATCACACATCACATCTCTAACGTCACATGAAGTTGGTTCAAATGTACTCTCAGCATCTCGATACCAGGAACTACGTTATTTATGTAAGTCCTTAATGAAGTTACAAAGAATTGTGTTAAAAAACGCATTGCTTGCATATGGCTGTAACGGTGTAAAATTCATAACTATTTTCGTAACACCTCAATTAAAATTAAAACAAACATTAATACAGTTTTATAACAAAACAACAAAATATCCGGTATTTCTGTAATTACTCATTGCGATTGCATTTTCATGTTGATATATTGTTAACTTTGAACGGCTGAGTTGTTAATACGTGTTTTGTAACGGTGCTATTTATTTATTACAAACAGTATTATTTACATTTCAGTAACAATTATAAGATTTAAAAATATAATTGGATTTGATCTGGATTGTGGTAGCACATTAGATAAAATTACACGCAACATTTAAGGATACACATGCGTTTTTCTGTATAAGGAAAAATATTGATATATACAAACTGTTGACAGATGACTTTTTGAAATATAACAAAAATGTAATTCTAAACAATTTGTGTATTGATCTGATTTTATCGACATCTACAAACACTATAGTAAAACACCCTATAATGTATATGCATAGTTATATAAACGGACGTCTTTTACCAGCGTAATTTATTTAATAACTTCAATGTGTAACACAGTCATATGACAAAACAGTTGGAAAAATATGAATTCCTGAAATGTAGGCCAATTATGTGTATATACATATCAGTACCAAATATAAAGGGAAATAATTATATTACGTGTGCGGTAATTTGCATGATGAACACAACGAGCTTTATTAGCGATTATTATGCGGTTTGATTTTATAAGTATTTGTTAAGTACTTCTATTCTGCTAATCATTATAAAAACTGACGAAAGATGAAAACATACTTACTGTGATGGCAGATAGTGTATAATGTGTTTAATCAGAATTTTGACATCCGCAGTGTGCGAATTAAACCGTCCTTCTTGAGACTGGGATTGAAGACTGAAATACATCACTTACGATATAATTGTTACAAAGCATTAACATAGTTTTTCATCTATCTGATGCAAACATAATTTCAATTACTGTGTGTTAATTAATTATGATATATATGCGTTTGATACTAGAGGCGATACAATACATTATTTAATTTAAACATTTACTCAATTAAACAATGTACATTCATAACTTATCCATAGGTTCTCTACATAATAGTGCAGTTCATGTAAACTATGATAGTTATAAAAAAGAAAACGCACTTAAACATTAACATGCTTTTGAATGAATTAAATGTAATAAGTATGTAATTGCGATTGTTGTATTGTTTACAACAAGATATTACAAAAAAATAATAATAACGTGTGGTATGAATTATAAGGTTTAAAGTAATATAATAGGTTTAAAGTGGTCTGTAACCTAAGTTGTTTACTGTTCGCGGCTGTCTGAAAATCTTCAATTTTAATTTAAAAAGAGCTTTTTAGGCAAATATTTTATCATTTAAATAATAAGACTGCTACAATTTGGATCACGGGCCATCGGCAAAAAACTTAAGAAAGTGCTTAAAATTAACTTTTTTTCTGTGATCAAGATCACCAGACGCTTTTATAAAATTATTTCAACACCTGGGATACATCGAGCAGAAACGGTGTCAATATAAACATGACGAGATACGTTATAATTGCTCAACTTATCCTGTTTTTATCAACTTGTACGAAAAAAGAACATTATGATCAACATTCCACATCTAATTTTAAAAATCTGACGATGTACAGTCATGCAGCAACGTCTCATAGCTTCACCGTATCTGGAAATATTTTTATAGACGATCTAACAGCGATTTTCTACCACATGAAACATTCAAGAGCTCAGCCTCTATGTATACCACTTGACTTCAAACAGAAGAAACAACGTATTCTGTTCATCTTAATGATAAATGGTGACATCTCCCCCAATCCTGGGCCTACAGTGAACATTCCAATATCGGAAGATATCCATTACACTCATCCAACTGAAACAAATGATTTTTCGTGTAGCATATGTACAACTTGTGTCTACAAGAATCACCGTATCTTATTTTGCAAGTCATGTATACACTGGGTCCACAAGAAGTGTTCAAAAGTGAAAACTGATTTTTATCAGATGCATAAGCAATCGGCGACACGTCTTCCTTACATGTGTCCCATTTGTGACTATGTCCCTGAAGCCTCAGCACCAGCCTCCCCATGTCGGCAACAACATCTGGATGTCTCGAGCATAGAGGTCATCCCAAATACATCAGGGCCACAGATTCCATCAAATACATCAGATGAACATTTTCAGTGTTTTGACAAAAAGGGACTGCATTTTATTCATTTTAACATTAGATCTCTTTTACCTTAATTGTCTGAACTCAAATTAATTGCTGTCATAACTAGAGCAGCTGTGATATGTATTTCAGAGACTTGGTTGGACAGTTTAGTTAATGACGCTAAGATACACCTAGACAATTACTCTGTCGTTAGACGGGATAGAGATAGACATGGTGGTGGAGTTTGTTGTCATATTAGAAATGATTTTGCATTTAGTATTAGAAATGACTTGGAATGCTTTAAATGATGAATTTGTTTTCATTGAACTCCTTTTACCCAAAACAAAACCAATTCTTGTTGGTACATTTTATAGACCACCTAAACAGTCAAATTTTTTAGAACATTTAGAGCAAATTTTAGCAAATCTAAGGTCAGATTGTGAAAAAATATCTGTGAGGTGATGCAAATATTTGTTTTAAACAGAAATCCAGTTCCCCTTTAAAATCTTATTTAAATGTTTTGAGAATTTTTGATCTACAACAGATTATCAGTGAAGCAACTAGAATCACACCTATTACCAGCAGCATTATAGACCATATTTTGACTGGTTCCAAAGAAAGACTTAGTCAATATGGCGTTATCTTTGTTGGTTTAAGTGACCATTTTATGACATTTTGTACAAGAAAGATTTCTAAACAAACTTTCAATAAACATTTTTTTTTCTAAAGTTAGATGTATAAAAAAATATACAAGTGAGATATTCATTGATATGTTACAAAATGCTGATTGGAGTAAATGTTTTTATGCTGAAAATGTTAACAATGCATGGTTAGTTTTTAAAGATATTTTCATGTCAGTTTTGAACTCAGTCGCACCTGTTAAAGAAGTAAGACTCAAACAAAGGACTGAACCTTGGATGTCATCTGAAATTTTGCATATGATAAAAGTTAGAGACTCCTATTTGTATAAGTTTAGAAAACAAGGATGCCATGATGACTATTCTATGTATTGTAAATTTAGAAATATTGTACAAAGGGAAGTTATCTCCTCCAAATCAACATACTTTTCAGATCAGATTGCTGAAAACAGAAATAACCCTAAAAGTTTATGGAAACAACTGAAACAGCTTGGTTATAAATCTCTTAAATCTGGAAATGAAAATATTGTATTAAATATTGAGGGTGAAAACTGTTTCAGCCCTAAGAAAGTTGCCTCTCATTTTAACAACTTTTTTACCTCTGTTGCATCAAAGCTTGTTGAAAAGTTACCATCCCCTACCAAATTGTTTGATTTAAACTCCTCTGCCCTGCTAGACTTTTATAGAAAAAGAAATGTTAGTAATAGTACATTTGTCTTAAAGCATGTGTCTGAATCTTTTGTCTTCAAAGAACTTAAAAATCTAAAAACTTCCAAAAGTACTGGTTTAGATGAAATTCCTGCCAGATTTGTGAAGGATTCTGCTAGTTTTCTGAAACTACCTGTTACATTTCTTATTAATATGTCTATTTCTGAAAATTGTGTTCCTGATGATATGAAAGAAGCTAGAGTGAAACCATTGTTTAAGAAAGGTAGTAATCTTGATGTTGGAAACTATAGACCTGTTAGTATCTTAAGTATCATATCCAAAATCTTAGAGAGAGCAATTTATACACAACTGGANACCAAAAATCACTACTTTTTGTCACTATTTCCTATATTTAGGAGCAATTTAACCAGGAGCTGTGATCAGCCAAACATTACTGCTCAATTCTCCCGCCAAAAATTCAATAGTGTATAATGTGTTTAATCAGAATTTTGACATCCGCAGTATGCGAATTAAACCGTCCTTTTTGAGACTGGGATTGAAGACTGAAATACATCACTTACGATATAATTGTTACAAAGCATTAACATAGTATTCCATCTATCTGATGCAAACATAATGTCAATTACTGTGTGTTAATTAATTATGATATATATGCGTTTGATACTAGAGGCGATACAATACATTATTTCGTTTAAACATTTACTCAATTAAACAATGTACATTCAGAACTTATCCATAGGTTTTCTACATAATAGTGCTTTTCATGTAAACTATGATAGTAAAAAAAAAGAAAACGCACTTAAACATTAACATGCTTTTGAATGAATTAAATGTAATAAGTATGTAATTGCGATTGTTGTATTGTTTACAACAAGATATTTAAAAAAAAAAAACAATAACGTGTTGTATGAATTATTCTTGTCTGGAGATGTATAAAAAAAACACACAAGTGTTAACGACGCGCATCCATGTTCTCTTATTGCATATACTCAGTATGTGTTAATTATTGCCAGACGATGAAGACTTTTATATAGGTTTTCAAAAAGTCGTTTCCCTTAATGTTTTAACGCATTGTTATTGTTAAGCGGTTAAATGGTAACACGGGATGACGTAATAAAAAAATAATGTTGGAAATAACAATAAGTCATGTGTGTCTGTGAGAATATTTGTACTATATCCAAAGGTTAATAGCTTGTGCATGTGCTGCTGTTTTAAAGGGGGAGTCTTGCAGATTCAATCTTTACCGTTGAGTTATTGGATCGTGAGTGAGCTGTCAAAGCAAGTGCAGTCAGTTCTTGGATGTAAAAGTGGCATATAACGGTTTGCTTAGAAAATGAAGTTGCTATTGAAGGAAACACACTTTATGTGAATAACATCGATAGTTGAATACGATATACCGATGTTTGACTATTCTTAATGTTAATGTCAATGCATGGCGTTGGATATGAACTTTAAGACCGGATATCAAACCGACTATTCTATGAGGTATGCACATGGTGAATAATGATTTGCTTGATACAGTCTTGTTGAAACTTATTTGTTGTCATTTTATCATGATAATTTATCAGTATTGCTGTATTTAACGTTGACAATTATTTGTATAATTATTTGTGTAAATAATAAAATTTTCCATTGTTTATTGGTGTTCCATGTATTACAATACATGAAACAAAGTATTTTACTTTGTATAGCTGTCAGGAAATTTAATGTCTGATAAAAGTTGGAAAACATAACATAAGAAATACACAATGGTTCAATGAAGTTATATTATTTTCGGCTTGTTTTGACGCAATAATTTCTCAACCGATGGGACTTATTTGTTGCTGATGCCTCTAGAGGTTTTACATTGTTTGATTTGAAAAATCAACGTAAATTGATTATCAATATATTGATTGTATCTGAAGTTAGATATACTTTTCACTCGCCTTAAACAATGTATAACATAGTCGTTATTATTAATTCAAGGCTACAACAGTTAACAATACGAGTATCTAAACTTAAATCATAATTATGTACATTACTATTACACTGCAGACACCTGTGGGTGGTATTTGTATAGCATGCCTATTTGTATGTGCGGCACACTTGGTATTTATAACAATAATAGTCGTCAATAATGACAGGTAGATGTACATGTAACACCTGTCCTATATGATTCCTCGGATACCTCTTCTCTAACGTCACTTTTGTTACGTACTGCAATTATCTTGATACCACCAGCAATGTCATTTATGTCAGTCAATAATATGAATGTTAACCATTATTGTGAATTAACACACGGTTTGCAATTAGTCTATGTCACTTTTGCTGTTTCACCATTCTTCGTCCAAACTCAGGTTTTAAACATGATCAAGCTAATAGCGTGTATATGTAAGACCTAGATTGTTGACCAGTTGCTTGAACAATTATATTTAAGGGAATCATGAAATACTGATAGAAGTGATTGTTACAAACCATGTTGTGTTTTGATATTGTCATTACAGTAAAATTTATTTTATGATCCACGTATTGTTAAAGTTGAACGCAATATTTGCTAATGGTTCGTTCCTGTGATATTTATTTATTATACATTGTTTACATTATTACAGTTTAATTACATGAACATAAGAATGAACTACATTTAGAAATAAAATGTCATCGTGTTTTTATTTCTCCAGGATATTTAGAAAACATTAACGTGTATCATGACGTAACAGTATTTTGCAATTTCAGGATACATATTTGATGCATCTTCCTGATCTAACCATGTATTTCTTAAACTGTTTCAGAGACATGCGTTTCTCGGAGACTGGTCAAGACGGTCTGTAATACTCACAAAATAAAATAAAACCATAACTATACAGTCTATCCTCTAATATGGACCCTTCTGAAACACCCATCATGACACACAGATCATAACTAACACACTTTACAAGTTTCAATCAAGAAAAACACATTCAGACAAAAGAGCCGAAGAAACAAGCAGCGAGTTCTAAGGACAAAAGGAACACCAGCATCGTAAATCCAACTGGGAAGCAACACTATGGAACCAGGAACGTTCCAGATGCTCATCTGACACTTGCGTGCCTCGTTTGTCTCTGTTTCAACATACCCCTCGGATTAGTTGCCATGTACTTCTCTCAACCGGCTGCAATATTCTACAGGGACGGGTACCCGAAACAAGGCGAGCGGAAAGTGTTATGTGATAATAAGCTTTTTTAGTATTGTGACGACCGTGCTTTTGGTTATGGCATATGTTCTCTGGATTACAATCGAAACGCAAAATAAACGGAAGCTTAGACATACCTAAACAGATTTTAGAACAAATAAGTGTATTTGTATGAAACCGATTGTTTAATGAGTGTTAAATTAATCAACATTTATCTTGCTCTCGTTTTATAATTTATAGACAGACAGACCAACAGTTTATTCAGACTTATACAAAAGTACATCGTCTTCATACTAACATATACACATGCTTTCTGTCTTTTCAGGTTTAACAATATAACATTACATACCATAGAATTAGTCATGCAAGAATACAAATACAAATAATCAAAATCATTGGCAAGAAAACGTAGGTTCTGTCGAGTCGGTGCTGAAATTTATTAAACACTATTATTAAGAAACGTATTTCTTAAAAGAAAAGCTTCTTTGATATACATGTATTGACATACATTATAAATTACTGTTTCGTCACATGAAACTAATACACAGATGGGTTGATATAAAATATACGCCTAATATATCTTTTTCTTAAATAAGTGGAGCAGCGGCATATATATATAAAATGGTATTCGTCTTCTAAATCAGAGTCATTACAACATAAACAATAATGTTCATTTCTGGGTATGTAATTCTGAGTGTATCTGCCTGTTTAGATTCTCAACGGGTGTGCAGACACTCTTTATCTTACAAAAAATATGCGCAAACTTCTAGGAAGCAAGTCTTAACATTCTTCATATACTAAAGAGGTTTAAAAAATAAATACTGATCTATTACAGAACTGTTATTCATTTTACCATACCACTCATATTAAGAGTTATCACCAAGTCTACATTTGAACTCGCTAATAAAACTATCAACTTTTGGATTTTCAAATACATAACCAAATCCAAAATTATTTAACATGTTCTAGACCTTTGAGGCTCAATTTGGATAACATTTATAACAATCGTTTTGAGCTTGTTTGTAAACACTTTGCATTATGATATTTTCATTATTAATAATTTTAAACCAGTATTTTATAATTTTAACGAATCTGTTTACATACAATGAATGTCTACCTAATTCTCCATAAACAGCTACATTACATGTATTTATTTTAACCTGTAACAATCGTTTACAACATTGTGAATGTATGCGTGCAATATCATCTGATTTTGTAAATCACAACCTTTTGAAGCATTACTTAATATAGAGCCAACAAAAGAGTCAATAAACTGACAAAATATCTTTGGTTTAATGTCGAAATCATTGCATTTACATTATAATATATTCATTGCCTAAAGGACTTTACCAACAAAATGTTCCTGATTTAATTTAAAATTTCCCGTATAATTCAAAACCGTTCCTTAATAGTTAATGTCATCAACCACTTTAATATCATTACCAGTGTATGTCCATTTTTTGTTATCTTTTAATCTTCCGAAATACCATAATGTTCGTTTTTGCATTGCTTACATTGAGCGCCCAAGAATTGAAATATAAATAAAGGTTGTCTAAATGTGCTTGACCTTCAGCAGGTGACTTGCCTAAATAGCCATGTCATCAGGAAGTAATAATAAAATCAACACAATATCATCGTTATTCAAACCAGAGTAAATGTTGTCTTGTAGGCAAAGTGCAAGATAGATCCTCATCAAATACAAAAAACAAAATCAGCGACATTACCTCCCCTTGCCTAAGTCCAACCGCAAAAATAACATAATCTGAATAAGATAAACGTTATTTAACATGTGACTTAACATTTGCATACATATCACTCACTATTGTGAGCAATTGTCCTTGTAAACCAGACTAAAACATTTTCAATTATAATGCATTGCGGTATATACTTTTTTTTTACAAATCAACATATACAACATACAAACGCTTATTTTCATTGATTTTTTTTTGCAATTGACATCAATATATTAATGGCATCAACAGTTGAATAACCTTTACTAAATCCGAACTGCGCATCCGAAATAATAGTGTTTTTATTGCAAACGTTTCAATGCGCTTGTTTAAAATCGTGGCAAATAATTTGAATAACAACTAACTAATGTTATCCCTCTATAATTATTAACATCACTTATAGCACCTGTTTTATGCAAAGGGATTATTACCCCTTCTGTCCGCTTATCGGGGAAAAAAAACGAACAAAAATACCGTTAAACACATCACACACATGAGTTGATAAAATATCACTTCATTCATTAAAATATTCGTTCAAAATGCAACCTCTTCCTGGTGATTTTTGTCGTTTTAATTTTTTTATTGCGCATTTAACTTCCTCAACAGATATAGGTACGTCAAGTTCTGGAAATGCAGAATTTTCTAAATTAAAATCATTATTTAAACAGATATTTTTTGCTTCAGTATTGCAAAAATCAGACATAGGGTTACTAAGGTTTTCACAGCACTTTTTAAATTCTTCTTACGGTATTTTATTTTTAAATACGTTATTTTTCGCTTTGAAAAAAAAATCGACAGAAGTCCCTTTGTTTGTGTTTTCTTAAATTTTCAATCTCCGACATTTGTTTCCTATAACAACATGCATTTTTTCTTACGAATTAAATCCTTATTATGTCTTTTACTTGTACATAAACGTTTTTTGTTTATATCTGTTTTGCTCGAATTAAAAGTACGTAGAGCTTTGTGGTATAAATTTCGTCCATTATTGCACTCGTTATGAAACCATTCTGTAGTCTTTATTCATCTATTTACATTGAAATTAGGATTTGTTTTATAAACGAATGTTTTGGAAAAAAAACGGATCAGCAACACTGCTAATGGTTTAGTAAAGCTATTTAACATGTTATTGATTGACGTTCTACTTGAATAATCTCTTTGTTGTACAATAGTATTAAATACAGGTAACAAAGAAATAATTCGTGAGCGAAGTTGCCCACGTAATTCATCTTCCCATTTATACTTGACATCGGTGTATGACTGGTAATCAGACGGGACGTTATTACATAATAATAAAAAGTGTGACGGGGCGTGATCGCTAAATTCGTTAAAATAATGCACGGTAAAATCCGATATAGTTGGACAGCTGTATTTGTTTGCTAACAAATAATCAATTACAGACGAGCCTTTATAAGAATAAAAAGTATGTGTAAAGCTATGTCCAACTCCACCATTAACAATGGATAAACACGTTGATTTACATAAGTCTAATAATTGTACACCGTGCCTATTAAATAAACAATCTACTTTATGAATGCACCTTAAATACGGACTGTCACTCATCTGAAATGAACGGCTATCGGATTTTAATAAGAACGTTTAATATTTCTGGAGTATCATACTTGCTATGTATTTAGAATTATAATATTGTCGATTTTTGGAAACCAAATCATAGCAAACCTGTAGACATGTTATTTATTGCTTAGTATTGTTTTGCGGATTGTGATATGCACTCTTACATATCTTTGAATTTTATTTCGTTGAACTACTTTCGTTGCATATGTAATTGTTTCTCTCATGTTGGTTTAATTGTTTTTATAACATTTTAAACATTATAATTATACATGCAATACTATACTTTCCGGATGCGATATCGTTGTATATAACTATTATAAACACAAACAAATACATTTATTATTTATCTTTATTAACCATATTAAAGAACAAGTTATTGTGCTAATATTTGCTTAAATGAGTGTTAGTGTGTGTGATAGTCGATAAAACGATAACAGAAATGTCGATCACAAAAGCAGCCACAAGCTCGTGCCGCACATGTATAACACGAGTATACTTTTACTCGTGATGAAAGTTTGCTCCGAGTTGTTTAAAACATGTTTGAGAAAAGTTGAACATGGCTGTAAAGACATGAACTCAAACCTTTTCTTGTCTACAGGAATTTGTATGGACCCATATTGAAAAAATGTACGAACATTTACTCGACATTTGGCTGATATAGAGGGTTATCAATCCCACACATGCGTCAGTTTATCATCAAAGCAATTAGTTGTGATAACTGATATTGAGCAACCAGCACTTATTAAGTGCGCATTCGATTGAAGTCGACTTTATAGTTTTTTTTTAATAGGAAGAAATTATGTTTAGATCGTGTCATATCATGACTTTTTATCTTGCAATGACAACGCTACATAAACCCGAATGCATAACATGTACACGTGAACAACTAACAAATTTCATACATTACTGCAACGATCTTATTTTGGTTTACACGAAAAATATCAGTATAAATAAGCCTTATCCTTTATGAAAGTATAGTAGTGGATAAATGCAACCAACACTATAAGTTATGCAATTAAGCTTTACACGAGACTTTCAAAACGCCAGTTGTCAATACGCTTTGAAGATGAATGTTGTGTTTTGGCGCCGCGTGATTTGTAGCATCCTGTCGTCTGCCCAATTCCAATCAGTCTTTTCATACACAAATATAAGACTTATCTATCACAAAACAGCATGTGTAATATTTGCTCATTTCCGCTTCAGACATCTAAATTTGTAATGATTATATTTTGGGTTTATTATATTGATGGTTTTGTGCATATATTTCTATAACTAAAACATACATTTATATAACCGTAATAAGAGGTTGATCAATTATTTAAAAAACGTACATTGAAAACATTGGTCATCCGGATCGATAACAGATGAAACTTCGATAACAGAGAAAAACAAAGCCACACACTAGAGGTGACCTCCTCAGTGATTGATAAAATTATACCCTAAGCATTAGTTGTTGAGACACGGGACGTGGTGGAATTGATAACTGGTATATTCTTTTGTTTTATGAAAGAAATTAATATGTTGAATAATAGAAGAATTTTGCCAAAAATGAGAAAATTAAATCGGTAAGCAGCATGAACTGGATGATCAGTACTCAGTACAATAAAACAAAATACTTAAAAATAATGCAAGTAAATAATAAATTAAACAGACGCACACCAATGAAAAATACAAAAGGACTCCAGAAATGAGAACACAAACGTACTCTCATCTGTATTAATGACATACTTGTTAGTAAATACTTTTATTAGCTAATTATATGTGGCGTTTTGTTAAGTCTGACTTAACTTGTCAAACCCCTCACAACAGTATAGTTCAGATGAGCACTATACTATTAGTCATGTTTAAAAAATCAATCGCTGGCGTGTACAAGAACATTCCTTTTGCACTAACAAAGGTACTAGCTATCGCCCGAAAAATCACTATGTTGTTTTTAAAAAAGCGTGTAGTTGGAATCATTGTGAACGAGCCAAAGTATCATGTATACTCTGTGAATGACGAGAGATATTTATATTTGACACATGTAGTGTCTTTCACTATACACATAATGTCACCTAAGTGAGTTTAAGAAACAAAAAGGTTTTTATGTAATTGCTATATAACTATGTTATTTGTGAGCGAGTCCACAACCATGATATACTTACGTGTAACGTAGAAGGATATTTATATTGACACAGTCATTCTCCTTCACGAATAGCATAATGTCAGCAGAGAACATTTTAGGAGTACAAACCTTGTTAATGTTATGCGCATCAATTACATCATTTTTTCCAAATTACATATACTTCTGTGTTCTCTCCAAAGTACAGTTAAGTGGTTCAATGTTCTCGTAAACATGGGTCTCTGTTAAACTTACTTTCCAAACCTTAACATTCCCAAAACGTAGAATACTGTAGCATTGTTCAGATACTGGCATGTGCATTGTTAAGAGTTATTACATAGTTTCAATTAGTTAATTTGTGACTGTGTTGGATATCAAACACATCACAGCACTTCTATGAGCATAAGATGCACGTGTTGAAAAGCAATTATGTTATGCTATCTTAAAAGTGATCATAAACTTAAACACATCCATGCACAATTTACAACTATCTTTCATTTTTGTATAGCGATTGGATCGATTCAGCGTTTTTGTTGTCATTCGGAAGATAATTATATTCAGATAAAGTGGATAGTGACACACAAATTTTAATTCAGTATTTTAATACAGTGACGTTCGCGCTTGAACTGTTTGGAGATGTGACGAGTTTCTTCATGAGTAAGTTGCGAAAAGATATACCTGTTGCGGGCAAAAGAGATCGTAAATAGTTTGGTACATTGCTAGAGTCCATTTTATACATGAATACTTATTTTATGTTTGCGTTTTCGTTGACCGATAGTTTTCCAATCTAGCTCAATATAAAGATCTTCTTATGAGACTAAACGTGTACAGTCAGATGTTATTCGTGCGGCTTCGGTTTGGATTTTTCTAGTCTATCTTTTTCGTGTAGCGTATAATTATCAAATCCAGCTTCTGATTATTCAATGATTGGTCTTATGAATGACAAATCTATTTCCACGAGAAATGTTTCTATCAAGCATTAGTTTAAATCAATGCATAACATGAACTCGCGTCCAGGCCTTTTCCTTTATGAACGGTATGTGCGCATGCCAAGAACAGTCATTAGAGATAAGAACACCTACATGTTCATGTACATTAACAATATGTTATTTTAACGTTATGCATAGTCAAAGATGGGTGGGATGTTTATTTATTGTATAAGATATAAGCATTGATTCGGATTTTGAGGGGTTAAAGTACCACGTTTCGATGAGCAAATACGTATCTTAGTAGCAAATGACTCATGTTTAGCTGATATGTTAAACAGGTATTTTGCAGGTCAATGTTTAATTGACGAAAGCAACCATGATCTTCCACTTTGAAACAATTCAAATACTAACAGCCTGCAGTATAAGCATATAACAGCGGACGAAGTAACTGACTCAATCGAATACCTCAAGCTATGAAAAACCTCCGGTCCTGGATGGATTGACAATCGAATCCTTAAAGAGGCGATACATCAATTAAGCTACCCATTATTTGATCCGTTTAACTCATGTCTAAAAACTCGCAAAACGCCTTCTTGTTGGACAATTGTTAATGTGTCCGATTTAAAAAAATAAGGATGATCCAACCGTAGTGTCTAATTATCGACCTAAATGACATTATCTCTGACATACAGGTACACACACATTTGACTGCGGATGCTACCAGTCTTTTCATTGTCTTAAATTCGCTAAAACAAACAGCAGCCGTATTGCAATCTGACATTGATAAAATATCCAGCTGGGCTGACAAATGGTTGGTATTTTTTAGCCCTTCAAAATCTAAATCAATGCTTATATCTCGTAAAATTAATAAACCATCTCATCCATCACTGACTATGCAGAAATTTATTATACCCATTGTAATCGTTCATTAACTTATGTCCAATGACTGTACTTGGCATGACTGTACTTTTTGAATAAACAAAAGTGACGTGTTTGTGCGATTTATTTAATTTAATTTTTTTTTGTACTTGGCATGCGCATACAAATGCATATTTTTTATAAAGGAAAATGCATGGGAGCGAGTTCATATAATGCGTCGATTAAAAATAATGCTTGATCGGAAAACGCTGTAGAAGATATACTTTTCGTTTATAACACCAATTCTTGAGTATTCAGATGTTGTTTTTAAATGATTGTACACACAATGGAAAAGACGATTAAGAAACAATCGAAACCGAAGTCGAGAGAATAGCATCTTGATGCACCAGTTTAGTTTCATTAGAATATCTATATAATGATTTAAAATGTGAATCTTTTAGTCAACGAAGACGTATACATGCATTAATATGAATTTATAAAATGAATACTAGCAATGTACCAACCTACTTACACTCTGTTTTGGCCGCAACAGTTGGGTCAGTCAGTAATTACTCTTTAAGAAATTCGTCACATCTACAAACAATTAAAGCCCGAACATCACTATATTAAAATTCGTTCCTACCATCTACTGTATACTGTATCAGAATGGAATATTCTTCCAGTTGATGTCGCTGAAAACGCTGAATCGATCCTTTCATTCAAAAGGCGCATTAACATAGATCGACAGACTCCAAATCCCTTGTTTTCATACGGCGAAAGATGCTGTAAAATGTTACATACGCGCGTAAGAACACAATATAGCGCTTTAAATGGACAACTCCATGAAAAGCGACATTAATTTCTCGACTGCACTCAGTATGTACATATTCGCGGTGAACTTATACGATC
>VMBQ01001612.1:0-13152 GCA_007657795.1 Dreissena rostriformis
TTGTAATTACGAAAATACGACCCTTATCTGGAGCTCTGTACATATATCGTTTCGCGTTTGTAACTTTAAATAATTTTCAGGTTTTTAAATCGTCAAAATTTGCACACAATTGATATTTAAGAGCATGGTACATGTGCAGTTTAACTGTTTCCTTGCAAAAAACATAACTACAACGAAAATTTGCAAATCTGAAACATTTTTTTCAATTATCAAAGCGGGAAAATGTCCCTTTAAGATATCCTGCGATATTATTGTATGTCAATAATAGATTCTTAACTTGTTTTTTACAATTCCATGTTAAATACTATTTTCGATTAATTTAATTAGAATTATTCCACAATATTGACTAATTTATTAAGCATGATCACGATCATTCCTTATAATATTAATAATTGAATCAAATAACAATATTCGGCACACACCTTAAACAGGTCTGTTTGAATAACACCTGTTTAAATATTTCAAATATGTATGGATTGGATGATTCACATTTCCATACTTCTTTTGTATTCATGTTCTGTATCTTTAGATATATGATCATTAATATCCAGGCCTTTTCCTGGCCATTTTGGGGAAAAAAATGCAATTTCTGGATTGGGAATTTGTTCGCGCGAAAAGTTCACAGATTTGGGAAAAACCTAATTTAATATAACTTTTTATAATAATTCAAGTTAGAACAAAATTATGTAAAATGTAGTTATCTACTTAGATGTAATTGAAATACATGCAGGGCTTTTTTTCCTTATTAGAGAATGGCCGTAAAAGGCCAATTCACAAATTCGACACAGCCATTTTACAAATCTAACACGGCCACAAAGACGGCCATTTTTAACTGTAAAAATCGGACATTTTGTGCTCAAAACTGTCAAAAACGGCCATTTCACAATTCAAAATTACGTTTCATTTTAGTGTCATTGCTTTCATTAGTGTACGTACAGTATTAATTTATGCCCAAATATTGTCCCAGAACTGAAAGTTGTTATTTGTTAAAAGAAAAAAGAGTCCAGACAATGAAAATATGATTTTAAATTGTTAAAGCATTATTTAAAGAAATTTAAGTTTGATGCAAGTATTAAACCTGCTCTTACTGTACTAATTCTTAACAAAATGAATTTCACAATTCACGGCTTGTTTTTCACAATTTTCAGAAGTTCGTGACTCATTTTTTCACAATTTTGAAAAGTTCGCTATAAAAGAGTTACAAGAGTTGATGGTTCTTAAAATTCTAAAAGTGTTCAATGATTAAATTCATTAAATGAAAAAAAATCTTCATCTTCTAGTGATCGTCATAATCAAAACCAGCCACAGTTTCTTCACTAACTGAGTCCGACTAATATTAATTTTAGTATCAAAAACTTCAACTTAAACCTTTTCTTTTAGGGAAAATCAGTTTTTGAAGTTAAGTCAGGTGTTGGGATGATACTTTTGATATTGAAGTTTTTCAAATATTTTATTTCATTGATTACATTTCAGAGATTATTTTACAACATGGGACAGTCTTTGTCGTGCAGACGGGAAGCTAGTTTCAATAAAAAGGATCCCCCAGACAAGTTTTCACACAACCGTTGTGGAGAAGTACACTACAAACATGACCGCATGCCTAGACAAGAAGGTGAATCAGTTTTCACTCTAAGTGATGGTTACGATCAGTGGAAACCAATAAATGATGCTGTTCGAAAAGTTCTAATAGAAAATGCTGACACTGATGCTGATTGCACATACATACGCACAAAAAATAAAACTGTATTTAAAACCGCAGATTTAAAAGTAAAAATTAAGAAATCCCCAAAAACAAAGGATAGAAGGCGGGCAAAGAGTTGGAAAGCATTGGAAAACAGGTATGATAAATTTCCAACAGAAGAAACTGGAGCAAATGAATCAATTGAGATTCAATTAAACAATCAATTCAATGAAACTGAACAGAAAACCTACACATTAAATGAGATCTGTTGTGAAGAGCAACCCAATGAATTATCTGTGGACAAAGAAGCAGAAGAAATGGTGAAAACCTCGTCTGAGGGTCTTCAGACTATTAAAATGTCCATGTATGCTAGAACAGGTGTGTTTCATATTTCTAACAAAAGCACTCAAACAACGGACAGTTTCAACAAAACAAAATCTAGAACCTGTTTGGACCATGTTGAAAGTTTGTCCAGTGACGAATCTGCTGCAGAAAAGTTTCCCCTACAAAATAATGAAAAGACTAAGATGCCCTTACAGCATTCTGAAGTTGTGAGTATAATTGAAAAACATTCACAAGAAAATACAACATACACAAGAAATGTGCGAGTTGCTTCAAATGAAACATGCAAGGTTACAAGAGAACATGATAACCCTTATGTTCCAGATTCCAAACTTCCACCTAATAGAAGACCCATCACACACATTGGAAATTCTCAATTTGAGGATCATTCTAGCAATCAGCTCAATACAAGGAATGCAGTAAATAACTATGTTTTGTCAGATGATTTAGATTTGTCAACAAGCGAAAACGTTATGGTTTTTAGTGCCAGTCTATATGGTTCATTATGTGTGGAAAAGATGACAGAGATATCTGCTCCGAATGTTTTCAAGAATGAAGACACGCTTTGTAAAAGCCTTGATGCTGGAAATGAAAGAAATGATGAAACAAATCGATCTCCAACATCAGTGAATAACTCGTTTACTGAAACATCTGGTTATCCCAATACAAGTGCATCCATCCAATATGATGATTCACTTGCAACACAACCTGAAGACTATAATAGCTCACTTGAACTGTTGAAATCACAAGAACCATCATTACAATTATTATGTACAAAAATGGGTGAAGATTTGCCACATTTTAAAGATTTTCAAAAATTGCATGGTCCAGAGAAAAAATCTACGAATATGTCTTCAGAGACCCCACTACAAGTTGTCTCTTGTTCCCAAACTAACATTTATTTACCACAGGAAATGACCCCGTTTTCAATTTATTTATTTTCCTGCTTCATTTTGAGGAGAGCAAACAGCGTGGAACAGAATATACATTCTGCAATAGGAAGCAACCTAACTGAACTGACCTTAACGAATGCAAAATTAAAACTATCTTTTGTTGTGCTGGTAGAATTATGCAGAAGAAACTGTTCTACTTCTAGTCCAGTAACTGTTATCACCCAAATGAGTGATAATACTTTTTCAGATTTGAACCTGGTTTCAGATTCTTGGAATTTGTTAAAAATGAAAAGTTTTCCTTTTCAAATGGCCCCCACTGGTTATGGACTGCGTTCAGAAACACCTTCAAGATCCTTAAAATGTACAGAATGTCGAGTGTTTTCAATGTGGAAACTCATACTTGGTGAAGAAACCATAATTACAGCTGAAACAGGTTTGAGAGAGGTAGTTGTTTCTGACCTTACTTGGAAACACCCACGACTTGATCTATTCAGCTCTGCTTTTGATATTGATGGACTGGAGTTGGATGCCTTATTTGAAGAACTTAATACAAAACTCCAAAGTGTGTCATGCCAATTGAAATTTGATACGTTATACATTACTCGGGATTCGTCTGTGCCAAGGGTGTTGTCAACTCACAGCTTTGACGTTGGATTCCATGATTTGCTTTGCAGGAATGCTAAAAAGGTAACTGTTATCATGTTTTTGTTTAAATTTGTATAACTTAATAGATATGTGTGAACTTACGGAAATGGTAAAGAAGTTGCTCCAAATTGTGCAAATGTTCCTGTCTTTACAAGATGTCATTTGAGTTAATGGGGAAACAGTTTAATGCCAGTAAAAGAATTTGACAATTGAATCATGTTGTTTTATTTCCTGCATGTAACTTTTCTTCATACTTCACAATTTTAGTATTGTTTTGGTCTGTATTTTATTCACCTTAAGGCTGTTATTAAATATACATGTACCAGTAGATTAAATGATCATTTTGAAACTTGAAAATATTAAATAATTGTTTGAAATTTGGATAATTTTATTTAGCTTTTGTGCATTAAATACTTTGTGTACTGGTCAGCAAGTATTTCTCGGACGAAATATAGGGTTTTTCTTGAAATACTTTCTTAATAATAAGAAATCTTGCATGAAAAATTAACTGATACATCCTAGGTTCATCCTCTACAAGCAAATGTAAATAAAACATTTGTTTGATGTGCTCATGGGTATGAACGAGGGCCCTCAATTGGGTCATTAAAGGGAGGTAATTTATCACTGTACAAGAATATAATTTAAGTAATTCAAAACAAATAAGAGTTCAAATGATACTTTTCTTAACAGAAACATTAAAATGACGTAAATACATTAATTTGATGTCGTCTTCTGCGTGTCTAAATAGAGTTATAATGTGTTTCCATTACCAGTGCAAACTCTTTTCAAGGGAGAAAATCCAAACAGTGAATTCATAATGTTAGATGAGATTTGTTTCTATTTATCAAAATGTTTGCTAGGAACATTTTGCGAGCAATTTTCAGATATCTGTATACAACAAAGTTTGTGGAGTTTTAATGTAAAAAAGTAAAAAAATAAAAAAAAATAAAAAATGTGTGCATGTTGACCACATCAGTTTCTGGTTAAATAAGATGTAAGAAAAATAATTGAGATCTGCTCTATTGTAGAAGGTGAACAAAAATCTCAGGCACACAGGTCTGGTTTCATAAAAGAATTTCTTTTGAGCATGCTTTTGCTATTTATATCTCCTGTGCGGAGGTCACATTTCATTGCGACGAAATTTGTAAAAATTGCAATTGTTTAACTATAGTACTAGCCTTTTAACGTATTGCTGCTGTCAACTTCAAGAAAACAAGTCAGGGCCAAAACACCCTTTTAGCAGAAGGGGCCTCAGTCTATTTTTAGGGGAAAAATAGCGCGATTTTTTCTTATTTGGGGAAAATAAGAAATTTGTATTTCATTTGGATAATGGAGTTGATACATGAAAAAAATTATATTGGGTATAGCCACAAAGTTAGGAAGGTTAAATAATAGGGGAAAAGAAACAAAATAGGCGTTTTAAATCACAATATTTGCTTTTAATAATTCTATCTGATTTCATAATACATTCATCATATAACTGTAACTGATTTCATTCATCATATAACTGTAACTGATTGCATCCATCATATAACTGTAACTATTTCATATATCATGAAACTGTATGACAGAGGATTTAACTGTGCCTTAAGTTAATTTATATTACAATGGCATTTCTCAAAAAAAAAATCCCTTTAAATTCATCAATGAGTGCGTCAAAATCTCCATCTGTGAAAGACTCAACGGTGCCACTCATTAAGTAAATCCTCATCAAGACTTCTTTCGTATTTACCTCCGTGACCTTGGTCGTAAAGCGACTGACGTATAAAACATGTATGTCATAAAATTAAAGCAAGCTGTAAAAATAACAGCAAATCAAACGCGTGAAAATAGACACCGTAAACGCACTGAAAGGAATAACTTGCCCGGTATGTCTTAGTTGATACAATAATATTCCAAAAATATCCACATGACTGAAAATATTTTAAGGCGTAATAGTTTTTTAATGTAGTCCATTTATAGCTTTTGAATTCGGCTCGTTCCGTCATTCGCCGATTGGTCACGAATGACAAAATTACGTCATGCTTCGCGAGGTAAGCACAACTAATTTGATCAATACGCATACCCCTCTAGGAGAATAATACGGGAGGTAATGAAAGACTTTTTACGGCTCTGGGTTTTTTCAGCCTAATAGAAGCTTGACAAGTAAACAATTTCACTTTTATACAAAGTTTAGATATTATTTTTGGTGTGGAATTTTTCCAGTATTGGGGAAAATGTTGGTCAAATTAGGGGGAAAAAAGTGGTTACTTCGGTTGGGGAAGCGGCTGATATTCGGCTTCTTCAAAGAAGGGTTTTTTGGCCCTGCAAGTGTTTGTTAGTATGTGACGAAGCATATTGTGTTTAAGCGTTACATGTACAATACACGAAATAAATAGTCTGGTAAATACTGCTGTCCGACAAATACTCGCTTACCAATAACTATATCTTATTTCTTTACTTTCAGATTCAGATTCTGATATCAGATTATGGCCATGTTTTATTAGATAGTACACGTAAGTGTTTGTTTAAATGCTTCTTTGGTTATTAAGCTCATTATAATTTTGTATTGACAATGTTATATTGGACTTTCCAAAATAAAGTTTTTTTGGAACTACTGGTTGAAATTCAAAACCCAGAAGATGATAAGTACCTATGTGAGGAAAGTTAATGTATGCCATGTATTTTTTATTATTTACAAACTATGTCTGCATCTCAGTTTTTGTTACCTCTTGGGATTAAATAATATTTTGAGACGTAATCAAAATCTTTGGAGATTTTTGATGCCCCCTTTATCAAAAAAAGGGGGTATATTGTTTTTGGCCTGTCTGCCTGTCATTGTGTGTGTCTGTCTGTCTGTCTTAAAACTTTAACCTAGGTTAAAGTTTTGTCATAACTTTTGCAATATTAATCATAGCAACTTGATATTTGGCATGCATGTGTATCTCATGGAGCTGCACATTTTGAGTGGTGAAAGATCAAGGTCATCCTTCAAGGTCAAAAGAAGAAAAAAAATCAAAGCGGCGCAATAGGGGGCATTGTGTTTCTGACAAACACATCTCTTGTTTTACATAAGCTCGGTGTTGAATTCATGCCATAATAAATGACTTGTTTTGTGAAAGTGATAATTGGTGGAAATTGATAATGAAACAAGTGGAATATTATTTGTGTGTATTCCTTTCAGATGGCCATGATGATGTGAGACCAATAAAGACATGTGCAGATTACTTGGAAAGTTGCAGTAGTGGAAGCACAAAAACTGACCAAAGTAATGACTGCTTGGGAATATTCAGACAGGACTTCGATGGAGATTTTCACTTGAAAGTGAATTCCGATGTCACAGTTTTATTATTAATTCATAGGCTTTTAAATGTCTTTATATTTTATAGCATTAATGAGGTTCAAGTATTTTGTGTAACCCCTTATTTAAACTCAAGCCCAGTTCACTGGGAAGCTTTTGTCAGTGACATGGATCTAGTTCAGATGCAAGCTATCATCTTAACAGATCACCATTGTGCGGTAACAAATAGAAAGGGCAGAGATCCTTATATAATTACTGGCAAGAAGCAAACAGATCCAGTCTATATAGTAACTGGCAAGAAGCAAACAGATCCAGTCTATATAGTAACCAGCAAGAAGGAAACTGATCCAGTTCATATGGTAACAGACAAGAAGCAAACATATCCTGTTCATATAGTAACTGGCAAGAAGGAAACAGACCATGTTCATGTGATAACAGGCAATGAGGCAACATACCATGTTCATGTGATAATCAGCAATGAGGAAACATACCATGTTCATGTGGTAACAGGCAAGAAGGAAACTTATAAAGTTCAAATGGTAACAGGCAAGAAGGAAACAGATCAAGTCCATATGGTAACAGGCAAGGAAGAAACAGACCATGTTCAAATTGTAACAGGCAAGAAACAAACAGATCAAGTTCATTTGGTAATAGGAAATCTGAAAGAAACCGATCAAGTTCATATGGTAACTTGCCAGAAGCGAACAGATCCAGTTCATATAGGAACTGGCCAGAAAAACACAGATCAAGTTTATATGGTAACAGACAAGAAGGGAACAGATCCAGTTCATATGGTAACAGGCAATGTGGAAATATACCATGTTCATATGGTAACAGGCAATTGGAAAACAGACCATGTTCATATTGTAACAGACAAGAAGGGAACAGATCCAGTTCATATGGTAACAGGCAATAAGGAAATGTACCATGTTTGTATGGTAACATGCAATGTGGAAACATACCATGTTCTTATGGTAACAGGCAATAAGGAAACAGACAATGTTCATATGGTAACAGGCAAGAAGGAAACGGACCATGTTCATATGGTAACAGGCAAGAAGGAAACTGATCCAGTTCATATGGTAACAGGCAGTGGGGAAACATACCATGATCATATGGCAACAGACAATAAGGAAACTGGTCCAGTTCATATGGTAACAGCCAATAAGGAACCAGACCATGTTCATATAGTAACAGGCAATGAGATAATATGCCATGTTCGTGTGGAAATATGCCATGTTCATATGGTCACAGGCAATGAGGAAACGGACCACGTTCCTATGGTAACAGGCAAGAAGGAAACTGACCATGTTCACGTGGTAACAGACAATAAGGAAACTGACCATGTTCATGTGGTAGCAGAAAATAAGGAACCAGACCATGTTCGTATGGTAACAGGCAATGAGGAAATGGACCATGTTCATATAGTAACAGGCAAGAAGGAAACAGACCATGGTCATGTGATAATCGGCAATGAGAAAACAGACCATGTTCATATGGTAACTGGCAGTGAGGAAACATACCATTTTCATATGGAAACAGACAATGAGGAAACAGAAAATCTTCATATAGTAGCAGGCAAGAAGAAAACAGACCTTGTTCATGTGATAATGGACAATGAGGAAACAGGCCATGTTCATATGGTAACAGACAATGAGAAAACCGATCATGTTCATACACATCTTTCTGATGTGGAATCTAGCCAAATATTTTCAGAAAACTGTAAGGGTACACAAAACCCTGTGCAAGATAATGTGCAAGTAAGTGACAGTGATAATGTGATAACTAATCAAAATAAGTCACAAAGCCGGAATATTTCTGTGACATATTATGAACATGTGTTTAAAGAAAATTTCAAAGGTCAGTTTAGAAAAGGCCATACTTGCACATTTGATGACTGTGTGCCTACTTACAATAAGTATGATACCACAGATGATGGTTTTGTGCATTTTCATGAAAATTTAAAAGTGTGTTCTGGAAATATTCCAAGCTCATCGTTATTGAGCAAGGACTCATTAAGTCAAGAGAAAGAAATATGGAAACAAAAAAAGAAGGTCCTAAAAAGACGGGTAACAGGTGTACTGCTGCAGTCATCTAATAGAGAGTTTACTGTATGCAGTGTTCACTCCTCAGAGAGCTCTTCTCTTGACAGTGTTGTCAATATATATGCAAAGAAAAAGCACAAAGCGGTGAAAACAAAGGCAGATAGGTCTAAGAAATTGCAAAAAAGGAGGCCTTTAGCTGACAAAGATGTTCAAAACAGGCAAAAAAGTGTGCGATGGGACTCTGAAAATGATGTCAAAAAGCACACTTTGAAAATGAGAAAAACAAGGATAAAGAAGCGCAATGGTACTTTTAAAACAATGACTGGCAAAGGGACTTTCAATAAGCCAATGTCAAACAAATTATCAGAAAACAGTTTGGTTCCAAGGGAGCTTCAGAGTGATGACTCTGGAATAATGACTCAAGCAAGCACAGATACAGAATCATGGCTCTCTTTGAGAACTATTCTAAGGGAATATTGTGAGGAAACACAGCAACAATTACAGCAAATAGCAAAAGATGTGGCTCGGAGACTTTATTTAGGTAATTATAATCAGTTGCACCAAACTGTTGCTGTTTATGGACTTCGGTCATTCTTCAATAGAGTGAACACTGGAGAACCATTGACTCGTGAGGAAGAAATGCAGTTTGAATGGCTGAGGTTCATAACGTTCAACAATTATGAAGGTGAAGGAAACGGCATCGCCCTGGCTAGAAATGGTTTCTATCATGATCACAATCGAGGTCCTAATGCCACTAGATGCTTTGCATGTGATACAGTGCATGAGGAATGGACATTATTAGAAAATGTGGAGGATACCCACAGGAGATTATCTCCTAACTGTCCACTACACCGAAACAACAGTGGTGAGGGTACGCGTAGAAATATCTCAATTGCGGCAGACGATGGTCCCCAGAGAGCAGCCAGCGCTGCCAATGTCAACGTTCGAGATGCCTCGGCTACTGGTGTATCCCAGTCTCCCGCTGCAACCAGTACCGCTCGACCGACCCTGTCTAGCGCCTTATCTCAGCCAACCCCGTCTGGTTCCATATTCCCTCATGGCCAAAGCCCTGCCAACTTCAACCATCCTGCAACGCCTGAGATTATTAGGCAGTTTGATGCTGCAGCAGCTGCTCGTAGAAATGCCTCGTCTGCATCGACCACTCAGATCCCTGTGTCTCCCCTGACAGAACGCCTTGGCCATGCACAGATAACGGAGTCTGAAGAGGTAGTTATATTGATTTATGGATAAATTTATTATCTAATCAGCCTGTTTACTTGCATGTAAAGTGGTTCTTACTTGCTTTGAGGTTCACATTTTTATCTGATATATAACCTGATATATCAAGTAATATAAAGAGAGCAGGTTTCAATTCAAATGAACAACATCCAGCCATCTCATTGGCAAAATTATTATAAAACTAAGTTAATTTTTTGTATTATATATGTACCAGTATGTTTGCATTACTCGTGTATGAAGCAAAGGCATTGAATCTTATCTTCAAGTTTTCTTAGTATTTTTAAATGACAGGTGTTATATGTTTTAATTTCTTCTTAAAAACCTTTGTTCAAGGCCAAAACCGCCATTATATCCCAACGAAAAATTGATTATGTAATCTGAACATACTATTACTATTATTTAAGCTTTAATAATAGTTTCACTTCCATAACATGTGAATGTAAACTTGTATTTATTTCTTATCTGTGTTATGATAATTTTCCTATATAAATGCCTTACCTTTAGAAAGGAATGCTGACCTTCATCTGTTATTTCAAGATTTGCTTAATCATAGTGCAACAAGTAAATATACAGTTGATCTCATGCAGATTCAAAAGCAGACTTTCTAAAAATAGTGTTTATATATCTCACTTTCGGTATAATCTATGACATCAAAGTAATGTTTGAGTTTCTAATGACTTGTTTAAGCTCTCTTTCTTTACACAAGTGGATCTTGAAAGTAAAAGGAACATCACAATGAAAAATCAAGGACATATTTAGATTGTATGCTGCATGAAACACGTCTTTCAAGTGTCATTAATTTACTCATGATTAATTAACTCTCAAGCAATTATCCAGATAAAGCAACATTTTACTCACATGAAAATACCCCTTGCACACAAAAACGTGGCCTCCCTATGATTCACAACAACACTGGTTGCTCGGCAGTAAATATGTGCACTTTCAGTATTAGCATTGCTCATCTTCTTATAATGAATTGTAAAGAAATTTGATAGTTCTTACTGAATGTTTTTTGTCATTTTATATGTGATGTTAAACATTTTGGTAATAGATCATTCTTTAACAATTTCTTTCTAGTTTAAGATCGTTGTCATTTGAATCTGAGTTGTAAAGGCATTGTTTCTTTTAAAAAAAAACATGTGTCATAGGAAACAAAATGAGAGATGTTATATATATATATACATCTCTTTGTATATATACATTGTATATATAGTTTATTTGTATGTTATATTTATGCTGTAACGGTGTTATTTACTGTATAATCTCAGGGCCCACGCAGCATTCTTGCTCAGCCTACTGAGGATCCAGAGAACAGACAGGCTCAGATTCTTAGAGCTGGGTACAGTGATCAGGATCGCAGTGGTAAGATCGTGTGCACGGACTGCACTGAGAAATCACAGGGCACTTTTGTAAAGATTTACGTAAAAGATAAGTGTGGGATTTTTCTCAAAAGATGCTGATATTTGACTGTTTTTGACATGTACACAGCTTGTAATTTTATGCTCATGTTGATACATATAGCAGTCAGATCCGTTTTAGGAATTTAAGGATGGGTTTGGGATTAGTATTATGAGTCAGAGTGAACTGAAAGTATTTCTTCTTGATATTTATCTAAGGATTGGGAATTCTTGTGGCATGTGTTGCAATAATACTGCACAAAAATTTTCGCCACAAAATGTTATGTGCTGTACAGAAAAATCCAAATCATGATTAATTTAAGTACACCCTGTGGTTCATGCATGTTGTTTTGAGGTTAGTAAGATATACTCACTTAATTTGCATCCTGTGGTGTAGGCATATAGTTTTGAGGTAAGTAACATAAACTCACTAGCTTGTGAAGTTTAAATAAGACCTCACACACAGGACAATTAGTTTTTTGTACACTGAATTCTACGCAGTTTATTTAAATTTAATACAAATAAACTTTTTAGTAGGCAATTACTGAAATAGTCATCTGCTTTTTAAAAAAAAAATGTATGCCCCCGCTAGGGTGGCATAAAGCAGTTGAACTGTCCGTCAGTCTGTGCGTCCGAAAATTTTAACATTGGCAATAACTTTTGCAATATTGAAGATAGCAACTTGATATTTGGCATGCATGTGTATCTCATGGAGCTGCACACTTTGAGTGGTGAAAGGTCAAGGTCATCCTTCAAGGTCAAAGGTCAAAAAACACAATCCAAGGGAAGTAATAAGCTTTAAAAGGTTAAAAAACTCATCTCTTGTTGGTTCTTAAAATTGCTTTTGCCTCAAGGTTATTGAATACAGTCAAAATTTTCAGCATTTGTATTTTAAACTCTTTTGAAGCATGTTCAAATGATTAATATAAAAATATAAATATGAAGTCCATTAAATGTTTACCTCAATGTCAGACAAGTGTTAAATAAGATTTATGGTATGATAGAGAAGACCAAATGGTTTATTATATGCGTTCATATCTAGCAAGTAAAATTGATAATGAAATTTTTGAAAAAGAAAAACAGTTGAATCAGTACTACATCATTGATATTAATAATTTACTGATAAGAGCCTGTTTTTAGCTCCACTGGCCGTCATGGTCCTGTGCCCGTCGTGTGTGCATGCGTGCATTAACTTTTTCTTTAAACATCTTCTCCTAAACTACTGGTCCAATTCTGATGAAATTTCTCAGGAATGTTCCTGGGGTGAACCTCTTTCAAATTTGTTCAAATTCTGACCCTGCCCTGGGGGTCACAAAATTGAAAATTTGCTTATATAAGGCCTATTTTGTGAAAACTTTAAAAAATCTTCTTGTCCATAACCATTGGGCCTAGGGCTACCAAATTTGGTATGTAGTGAAATCTAATAGTCCTCACCAAATTTCTTCAAATTATGCCCCTGGGGTCAAATTTGACCCTGCCCCGGGGGTCACAAAAATGAACATATGCTTAAATAAGGCCTATTTTGTGCAAACTTTAAAAATCTTCTTGTCCATAACCATTGGACCAAGGGCTACCAAATTGGGTATATAGTGACATCTTATTGTCCTCTACCAAGTTTGTTCAAATTAAG
>VMBQ01001612.1:14756-46629 GCA_007657795.1 Dreissena rostriformis
CAAATATGGCCAAATTTATCCCTTGAAGGCTCCCATTAAAAAGTTGTTCAAGAAAATTTGATTCATCAAAAAACATGGCCACAGGAAGTCGTTTTTGAAGGAACTTTCATTAATCTTGTAGAACATGCGTAGATTTGATCTTCAGCATCTAAAAATATTTGAAATAGAAAGAACGACAATATCTTTTGGAGAAATAAATGTACCTACGTTTAAAGCAAAGGACCTGTTGATAATTCCCGGGCTTTTTAGTCTGTTTAGTTAACACCGTAGTAACGTTTTCCATATATAAAAATGCTCACCCTTCCAACTTTAAGTGCCCAGTGGGACGAGGGATAGAAAGAGAAAGTCACATGCTTGAGTACATTTCAACCCATGCGCATTGCATGCTTTTTTAACATAAAAAAACAGTGGAGCGATACAGGGCCATCATGGCCCTCTTGTTTTCACTTCCTAGTTTACCCATTACAACTTTTATGACGGTACATAGTTATATGAGTCACATATCATTTTGTCCTATTACCAGATGAAAATCGATAATATAACAACGATCGTATAAACTTGAGCTCTATACTATCTGCATTTTTAGATCACACTGAGGTTTTTCCAAAAATTGGAGAATCTGTTTTTGTCAACTACGGAAGAAAAAGAGGATAAATCGAATATTATGTGATTTTGGGATAAAGATCAAATTTATCATGCTCGGCAAGCCTTGCGCTACCATGGTTCTGAGCCTTGCATGATTAACTTGATCTTTATCCAAAACTCATATAATATTCTCTATATATACTGTGCACCTTTCAGTATCAGGAATCCGGCCATCGGACATGTTTGGTGGAGGACCAGTGGGCCATGGAGCGTTTGCAGGTATGAGCTTGTCAAGAAAGAACCCTAACCCCCAACCATTCAATGACTAGGTGCTGAACTGACACCTTCCTCTGACTGAACCAGTGGAGAAAAGTCTGTGGCTCTGAATTTTTAATGTTCGTCCAATGGTGTGCTGTAAATTGCTTGGTTGATCAGACTTTGTGCTTTAGTTTTTCCTCTTCCAATATAAACCCATGATTGGTTAAATATATCCTGGTTTGACAAGTCCTTCTTATAGAGATTTGCCAAATTTCAGCTTCATATGTCTAGTAACTGCAGGGATTCAAACAGATATAATAATACACTTAATGCAGAAAAACTGATGATTGGAGTAATGTTTTGAAAATGATTTAATGGGTGTATACATGAACATTACAACTGTCATTTTGTTCTTTTTTGTCTGTTAATAAAAGTGTGGTTATTGATATTCCAATTTAAAATAAAAGGCACCCTGTCCTTATTGATCCCTTGAATGGGCAAACAATGCTGGAAGTTATCTGATATTGCTTTTCGGCTTAATAAAATTAAAATGATCTTAATAAAACATTCAAGGGCATTTTCATGATTTGTCTAGTTTTATGTTCCTGGTATTTGTTAAACTTCCTCATGATCTTTACAATGTGGTTTTGTCTGAGAACATTGTGAGCTGTCTTTTCCAAATGTTAAATGATATCATTTTACTTCCCTATTTGTATAAATGCATAGAAGTTACTTCCTTATACACAAAAGGAGAATATTTTTCGTTAGATTTATAGAGTTTATTTATGGCATTATAAATGAATGCACTCTTTCAGTATCAACCCATTATGTTTTTACTTCAATGTCATACAATTCTGACTGATCCTTTAGACATTTCATGGCGAAAATTGATAAATTTTAATGTAATGTAAATTCTGTTGAAATGAATTAAGCACAATTATTTTAATAGTGTGAAAAGATATTTTTATAAAGTAGTTTTATTCTTAATTAAATTGAATTTATATCNAATTTAAATTATTTGCTTAAAAGCAAGCATTCTTGTGATATTTCCCAAAGCAAAAGTGTGATTGTGTTATTATCTTTTATTTGTACATTCAAGCTTGCATGTGTATGTTTGAAAAGTCGCTTTTTTTGCATTATTACTTGTACATTTTCATACTTGTGTTTGTTTAGCAGTTTTGATGTTAAAAAAAAAAATCTTCATTGTTTAAAGCCAGTCTGCGGTGCATTTGAAGATTTCAATAAGCCTGTATATCAAATTTGAGCATATAACATAAGTGCTTATTCATTTGGAGTGTGTACACCATTATTGCTCATATTTCAAGTAAGCAATCTACCTTTGGCGAAATGTCTGACATGTGAGTTCTATTATAAAATATTTATGTATAAGTAAAAAGTCTGCATCAGGCCTTTTTTGTTACCCTTTAAATACATAATATTATTAATTCTTAGTGAAGATAATCAAAATGTCTAATACCAAATATCTTTGATGTAAAACTATTGGACTAATAATTTAACAAATTTAGGAACTGAATGGTCTGGAATGTATTTCAACACATTTACCACACAAAAATAAACAATTTATTTTATGATTATTCTCAAAATGTTAAACTATTAAAAATATACTGACATACAAGATGTTACCAATATGTTTTATTTGCGTACACACCAAATATGCGTTTATATCTTATCATTACTTTGGTTCATTTTCAGCCCAAAGTTTGCCTGTCACCACTCCCCAGCCATCACAACCCCTCAGAAGCTCTTCAGCCCCATTGACCAATCTACCCTTTACAACAGAGACAGTCACAAGAAGTAGTTCCTCTGCAACCATCGCCGGGCCAACTCAAACAACCACTACGCCACCTCAGCAGACTGCAGTCAGTCAGCCCCGTGAGACCGAACCTCGTAGAGCCAATGTGGCTCTGCAACAATCATCAACGCCTCTGAAGACCGTCTCTGCTGTCTTGGAGCGATCGTCCCAACCCCGAGGTCCCGATGATCCCAGACTGAACGTGGATCTCACCACGGGTATTTATATTGAGCGACCTCGACATCCCGAGTATAACAACCTTCAGGCTAGGGTTGACACGTTCACCGATTGGCCGGCGCATCTGGATCAGGATACAAGACAGCTTGCAGAACTGGGCTTTTTCCACGTTGGTAGGTGTCATGTTTTTGTGGTTATTAATTTTTATTGCAGATTTTCAGGAGTTGATCAATTGTGAAATTGGAAATAAGTTCATTATCTTATTTTCAAAGTTTGCATTTTGAGCCCTCTGGATTGGTTGATGTTAATGTAAAGTATGACAGATTTCCCCTTACTTATATATTTCAAGTTTGCATTTGATGTTTATCAAGATTTGGTTATATAAATTGAGTTACAGGAGTAGCAGACTTTGTGAGATGCTTTGCTTGTGGTGGAGGACTTCGCAACTGGGAAAGAGGTAAGTGTGAGCCCATCAAGTGTTCACAGTTATAGTTGTTTTGTGGAGTATTGTTATTGCACATTGGTTTCTTAGCTGTGTGGAATAACCCAAAGAAGTGTTAATTTTCAACCTAAAGCGGTTTTATTCGAAATTATTTGTTCTTATTTCCAAATAATATCAAAATCAGGTGCAAAATTGGGTCCCCCTTTTGCGTGTTGATTTATTAAAAACTTTTGTCATGTTCTAAATCAAAATCTTTTCTTCTTCAGAGCTAACAAATCACGTTTCTTCTTTTATTATCTTTGTTGTTCGTTTATTTATTTTCTAAAATTCACATACACTACAGATTTCATTGCAGTTTGCAGGATCCACGGACGGCAGTATAATTTGTCAGATCATTCATGTAAAATATATGCATATCCATAGTTTGACGATCTCAAAACATGTTTTTATACCCCCATTACCATTGGTAATGGGGGCTATATAGGAGTCACTTTGTCGGTCGGTCTGTCTGTCTGTCTGTCGGTCTGTCTGTCCCAAAAATTAGCTTGTCCGGGCCATTACTATGTCATCTATCAAGGGATTTTAAAATCATTTGGCACATTAGTTCACCATCATTGGACAGTGTGTCGCGCGAAAGAATTACGTCAATATCTCCAAGGTCAAGGTCACACTTTGAGGTCAAAGGTGGCCATAAATGAGCTTGTCCGGGCCATAACTATGTGGTTCATCAAGGGATTTTAAAATCATTTGGCACATTTGTTCACCATCATTGGACAGTGTGTTGCGCGAAAGAATTACGTCAATATCTCCAAGGTCAAGGTCACACTTTGATGTCAAAGGTTAAAAATGTCCATAAATGAGCTTGTCCGGGCCATAGCTATGTTGTTCATTGTGAGGCTTTGAAATCAATTGGCACATTTGTTCACCATCATTGGACGGTGTGTCGCGCGAAAGAATTACGTCAATATCTCAAAGGTCAAGGTCACACATGAGTTCAAAGGTAAAAAATAGCCATAGTTGAGCTTGTCCAGGCCATTACTATGTCGTTCATTGTGGGATTTTGAAATCAATTGGCACATTTGTTAACCATTATTGGACGGTGTGTTGCGCGATAAAATTACGTCGATATCTCCAAGGTCAAGGTCACACTTTGAGTTCAAAGGTCAAAAATGGCCATAAATGAGCTTGTCCGGGCCATAACTATGTCATTCATTGTGAGATTTTAAAATGACTCTGTACATTAATTTTGTTCACAGTCATTGAATTCAAGAGTTCAAAGGTCAAAATGGCCATAAATGATAATGGCATAATAATTCTTAAAAATTGCCATACATAAGCTTCTCTTGTTTTGTGAGAAAGCATGCAAAATATTCTGTGTCAATGCAGCATGTGGGGGTTTACGTCACGTCCGTGACAAAGCTCTAGTTTTACTTACCTTTTTGTTGCTGCATTGAGTGTAATATCCATATGTTAAATATAGTTATTGTATACACCTCCATGTCAACAGCAAGTATTTGACTGCCTGAGCCCTGATTGGCTGATACGATGGAGAAGAATTATTGACAACTAGCACCATGTCAAATTCAAAAGTAGATTTTGAAAATGGTAGCACGCGCAGTGACATAAAACTGTTGTGTATTGTTTGTCACACTACACAAGCATGTGACGAACAATGAAGGCGCGAAAATCTGGACATAACTGGTTATCATCTAACACCAGTTTAAATTAATTGTAAAATGCAGGTGTTCTGACCATTAATTTGTTATGGGAAGATATTTCAGATACATCAGTGTCTCCAATATACTTTAAATCACACATTCAATTCTTCTCATTCTCTTCATCTTCTGTTCAGGTGATAATCCACTGGTTGAGCATATACGATGGTTTCCAAACTGTGAATACATGCGCAAACTCAAAGGACAACACATTATAGACCTCGTGTTACGCCATGTCAGAGAACAGGTATGGTGTTTGTCTTGTACAGTATATATCAATAATGTTTGTTGAACAATTATCATATGGTTACTTCTCTGGTTAAAGTAGACATATAATGATATATGTGTGTGTGTGTTTATTTCAGAGTTTATTTACAGGTCCCGCTGAGTTTTCATGACTGCATCTATGGGCCGACCAGAGATATATAATATATAATAATTATTATATAATATATTGTATTTTACCATACAGGGAAAAAACTGATTGTATAATATATCAAGAACAATAAATTAGTTCAGGCATTCATTTCTGTATTTTTTACGTTAAAAAATAATGCAATGAAGAATATAATCATATCTTCATGATGGGAGTAGAATATCTTCAGTCTGCATAATGGGGTATTTGTTTACAACTATTTGGAAATTTAACTTACAGGAGGCAGCAGAAGGAGCAGCTGCTTCAAGAACTTGTAAGTGATGTTTTCTTACAAAAGTAATGTCTGTTATGCAAACAAGTAAATTGTATTTTTACTTCACAGTAATTCAACCAGAGTAAATTATGCCTATTTTGTATGATTGAAATAGCTGCATTTAAATTTCCCTTTTTAAGTGAGTGCTGAAAGTTTTAGCAGAGTTGATATAAGTTTTCTTTTGTATGTAATTGTATGTAAGTATGGTTATTTTCTGAAATTATGCATGAATATGCTCGCATAATATCCTCTGTCTGAGCTTATAGCACAACCACAAAATGTGTTTTAAAACATAATGGGTATAATTATTGTTTGTAAGGTATTAACACAAATGAAAAATCAGCAGAAAGGAAATTTGTATGAAAACATAAAAAATTAGCATAATTAGCTTGTGAAGTCCACACAGGGTAATAAGGGGCAACACTTTCCGCTTTTATGGAATTTTTGTTTAAAGAAAGTCTCTTCTTAACGAAAATCCAGTTTAGGCGGAAAGAGTCTGCACTGATTGGCCTGTACAATACTGAACACAAATGCATATATATATGCTCATATATTCTTAGTTTGCATTTAAAGATTGTGCCTTTTTTTTATAATATCTTGTAATGTAAATGCTACTCTCATTCAGCAGACATCAACACAACAGATCCTCTTCAAACTGAATTGGGCCGCAATCTAATTGATATGGGATTCACAGACGATCAAGTGAAGGACGGTATCACAGGAGCTAGGCAGCGCCTTGGTATGTATGTGCGGGTTGAAACAATTTTCTTATAGTATAAGTAACGGGCATTTTAATTGAAGTAGAATCCTGCTTTTTGATGCAAGCTTTGTGCAATTTTCTCACTTTTGACTTCTACTAACCTGCCTTGCATCGTTTTGATGCAAATGTTACCTGGAACTTGTGAGTTTATTTAATGGTAAATGAGTTAAAACAAGTAACGCATTTTCTTATTCAACTTTTTAATTATAACAAAACAGTGCAAGTAAAAACTATCAAGGCTGAATTGATATTTTGAATGTATAGCTCTATAAAAAAAGTACAAGAGCAGTGATATGCATGATACATTATCCAGAAGCCTACCAGAACCACTTGATAGTTATTAAGGAAAAACGTTTGTAATTTGTTTTCAGGGAGAACAGACGTCACAGCTAATGAAGTCATTGATTGGTTGGATGCAAATAGACCCCCTGCAGCTGGTATGTAGATAAATACAAGCAATATTTTAATAGTAGGCCATACTGCCATGTGCATTTACTGCAAATATGTCTCACTACAATGTAGTTGAATAAATGTATCATGATTTTATGTAAATGTTTACATTTTTTTATCATAAAAATGATAAGGTGGTAGGTTCTTTAACCTTGACAAACAATTCATTAGTTTGAGATATAACTCATTGTGGTTCGAATTTGAGACATAACTCATTGTGGTACTGATTTTTGTGAAATAGAACAAGAATACGCAGTACTTGATTTTGTTCTCATTAATAGAAATGTTATCATTGTAGGTTATAGATTTTTTTCTCATTTATATAAAAATTTAATATCCCATGTAGGTTATAGATTTTTTTCTCATTTATAGAGTGCAATAATCATTGTAGGTTTTAAAGCTGTGTATTTAGAAGGTTATTAGATCTTTCTGCTCCTGCTATGCTTATTTCGCAGGCATAATTTCGTACTTATTATACTGTCTTAGTTATTTGGCAGTCTGCCAAACATAATAATAATGCTTATCAAATAAGATTAAATAATGCCAGTGCTAATGCATTAATTTTTTACATAATGGGGTTCTCCTTTCGTTCAATTGGTAATTTAATACTCCTGTTATCAAATTAAATACTTAACAACGCAAATAAGTTGTTCCCCTACTACCCCCCACTACCTGTAGATATGTTGAGCTTTATTGTTATCACTTTATCTGCGATCTGTTGGTCTGTCCTGAAGCTTGTATTGGCTGTAATTTTCCAACGCATTTAAGGATTTCGAAAAACAACTTTGCACAAGTGTTCACCAGTATGAGATAGTGTGTAGCATGCAAGAACCATGTAGCTATCTTTCATGGTCAAGGTTTAACTTTGTGGACAAAGTTTAAATATAGCACCGTATTGTCAAAACAGGGAAAAAAAATAAAATATAAAAAAAAACTTATTTTTAGACATTGTGTCGCACACAATAATTATTGGCTATCACCAAGGTCAAGATCAGACTCTAAGGCTTATTGTAAAGAGGTGGGAGGAAGACTTCTATTGAATTTGTGTACAGTAGTTCGAAGGTCATGGTCACAAGGCTTTTTAACATACATATCATATATAACCCATCAAAGATTTTGCTAAGGGACATGCAAATCTCTTAACATATCAAGGACTTGGCTGCAAGTGAGATTTGAGTGCCTTTTTCTTAAGAGTTTTAAAGATTACCTTTATAGCTGTTAATGCCTCATTTAGTCCCCTTAATTTTGAAGTAAATAAATGTATTATATTTCTGCTTATCAGCTGAAACAAAAACTCCGCTTAGAGCTGTTGTAAGGCAAGAAGAGAGACCAGTCCAGACTGGTGCATCCACCACCTCCACAACAACCTCAACCACAACAACAACCACCAGTGGCAGTAGCAGGAGTGGCACCACACTGACAACTAGTCATAGTCAGGTCAACGTTGAGGTCGCTGTGGCTGGTGC
Source organism: Dreissena rostriformis (assembly GCA_007657795.1). NCBI lineage: Eukaryota > Metazoa > Mollusca > Bivalvia > Myida > Dreissenidae > Dreissena > Dreissena rostriformis. The sequence goes on from VMBQ01001612.1 coordinate 23,112, forward strand.
CAACATCACAGCATCAACTACAACCGCCACTTCAATGACTGCAGGTGGAGCCAATAATGATGATGACGAGGAGTATGAAACCCCACCAGAAGGAAACACTTCAGGTATGAATTTGCATTTAATGTCTGAGATAAGATGTGATTATCCCTATATAGGTTAAGTCTTATTACTTTTCCATAGCAAAAGCAACTGTTTCCAAGTCTTTAAAAAGTCTTGTCATGAATCATTTTTTATATTTGGATATTATTTTTATTTTAATGTTTGCCACTTTGGGCCTTATTGGTATTCTATATGTGGTCAGCAGGGGTCAAGTTCAGGGTCACCATTATAAAAAAAAAACGTACAAACAAGTGGCTGTCAGACATATTGATTTTTTTTTTTTTATAGTANACAACTACAGTTGTGAAATAGATCAATTTGGCATCCACTTGTTTGGATTGTTTAGCTTCAATCTGCCAGAAATCGTAGATTTCCATCTTGAGACATGTTTGCCAGTTTGATGGCAGTGAAGAGGTTTGCCATTTATTCACAAGGAAAGCTATGTGCAATGCTAAGAAGCAGAGCTAAGATCAGGTTTTTTGTCACATATGCTAGCATCTCTATACTGTCATCCAGCTTTTATGTTAGCTTGACATTTATTAGAAAGCTTAAGTATTGTATTGGGTAGGTGTTAGGTTATTCACTATTCCAGCGTAGTATTAATTGGTAAAAAGAGTGTAATTGTTAAGAGTTTCCACTTGATTCTCCACTTACATATTAAACAGTAATTGTATTTTAATTGTCATAATACACGAGTATCACTTGTACTGTTATATATGTATATAAAGAAATTATATATAACTCAATTAGCATCTTTAATATTTTATCATACAACCTTGATTATGACACTAATATAAACAATAAGTGTAGTTACATTATGTACCATTGTTCCTTGATATTATTTTAATGGTTCAAAGGAGATGAACGATGCAGTCTTTGTTTACAAAATGAAGGATTTAAAAAGGTTAGTTTTCCAAGGCATTTAACACACAGTGATGAGGCGCACTAGAGTTGATGTTAAGAGGAGAGAAAAATAGAAAATTCTTTTCTATTACAAGTTTAAACTTGAATCCCAATAACCCTTGAAGAGTTGGCGGGTTTAGAGAGTCTGACTATAGATAATAGTTAGCAGATGTATATGTAGAATTTAGAGTTGTGAGTGTAATCTTTTTTCTCTCTTCTATTAAATAAACAATTTCTGCACTTCTTATAAGTATTATGATCAGTAGTTGCACTTAGTCTTGTGTGTTCTATATTAACTCCTTGTATATAAATACTTTTATATGTTTGCACATGGTTGTAAGGCTGTAAGCCAATGCATAATAATTACTAGTTTTATCCTTAAGTTAATATTTTCAAATGACAATTGTCATGCTCCACTGTAAATGGTGAAAGTCACAATTAAATGCCAAGGCTCATGAATTGTTATTTTTACTCCGGACCTTTTGAACTGTCAATGATATGACAAACTTATTATTTCAAGAATTTTTTGTTCAGTAGAATAAGTCACAACCTGTAAGAAGCATTGTTTATCAGGGTGTTTTTTTCTACTTTTTTAAATTGTAAAATGTAAACAAAGAATAGAAACTTTTGTCTTTTTCACTTTAGTATTTCATTTAGACATTTCATATATCAAAAAGGATTGCTGTACAGATCCATACCGCATCCAATATCATTTTGATAGGCAAAAAATTAAGTGAGTGTATTAAAAAAAACTGCCCTCTTATTATTACTTTTGTTATATCTTTTTTCTTCTTTCCAATCCAATTGTTAATTAACTTTATGTCTCTTTTAAATAATTTTTGTCTGAACCCCTTTGAAAAAATGTTGGATAAAGTTTTTGTTGTGAAATCTTGTGTTCATAGGGGAATTTGTGTGCACATTGTGAAATGTTGTATAATGTTAAAAAATGAAAAACCAAAAAAAGATAAAAAAATAAATAAAAAAAAAATTAAAAAAAAAATGAGTTATGTATGAATGAATTCGTATCAGTTTTTTCCCAATTGGGAAAAGTCATTGCTAGTTTCCTTTCCATTTTTGTGTGGATAGCTTTTGTGTAGCTTTTAGGGTTCTTCATGTATGACTTTTTAAATGTATAAAACAATGAAAATGTTTCAATATGCTTCATGTCTTTTCTCTACTTTAAAGATGTTTATGGAGTAGCCAGAAATCATATTGTCATTCATTGGTTCACATCTATTTATAAAAATAGTTAATTGTTTGTACCATCTGAATGCCAGTTTTCCATCCCTAAATATGTTTGTGTATTCCTTGATGATTTTACGGTTTTTACATTGGTAGAATAGGAATACCAAGTACTCTGACATTATTTATGTGCCATTTAATATTTCTTCTGTTAACTTGTAAAGTATTGGTACGTATTGCGTTCTATTTTATATGAAATAGTAAGTAGGTAATAAAACCAACCTAATTTAAAATGTATGATATTTATATTTTGTATATTTTTTGCAAATGTAAATGTATGTTGTTTTTTTATGTATTGCAAAAAAAAAAAAAAAAAAAAAAAAATACAGAGGTCTTTAAAATTAAACTTTGATGAATGTTTTTGTTCAGCAGTGATGATGAAAATGATAATACATGTACTTGTATAGGATTGTGCTCCTAAAAAATAGTCTTCTTGTAAGACTTGAATGTCTTTTGCCACCATTAAGGCTTAATTATATTGATGAGGATTATTTTTTCCACAATTATAAAAATATAAAAATTGTATTTTTAGTATGTATTAAACTGTTTTAAATGCCCATGTCATATTTTTATGATATTGCATCCAGTATTGTATGAATATGTGTGTACTGTCGACTAATAAAAAAGTCATTGGTTTAAAATGTACAATTATGTTTTTAAAACAGTTTGAGTTGTTAATTATTTAACCATTGAAACAGAACAACTATAGTACTTAAACTGTTATAAACTTATTTGAAAAGACAAGTTGACTTCTAAATTGTTTAACTATAATCGTATAGATAAATTGTTCAAAATGTTGCATTAGCAGAATGTAGATCATCCTTCTTTGTATATTTTTTGCAAATGTAAATGTAACTTGTATGTTATATTTTTAGGTATTGCAAAATACGAATAATGTATATAAGGCATATTGTTTAGTATGTTAAAAATTATAAAGGTAATGATGACCCTTAATTGCTCATCTGAGTTCATGAACACCATTTTTTTTAAGAATTTGCCTGATAGAAGGCCCAAACTTAGTGAGAGAACAATATGATAGACCTTATTGAATTAGCATGCTTCCATAGGGCACAGATGCCCCCACATTCCCCTTTTGTCTCAAAACTCTGCTTGTGCCAAACACCATCGGTTGATGATCCATGGGTATGTTAACTGCAGACTGTTTGATATTACCTGTAATTTCTATCCTATATATTATTATTTTGATAATTTTTGTTATGTTACCATTGTGATTATGTTCAGAATTCTTCATCTTTTTTGTAAAATACATGTTCTGAATGTATATAATGCAGAACATATAACATAATCTCACGCAGATTGTGTACTTGCATTATGTTTCTACTCTTCTTGCTGTAAATAACTGTTGTGATGTTTTTTATGATGAGATACATTAGTAATTATGTTCTAATGTACTTAACATGTTGGTTATTCATAATCCATGGCATTATATGTTCTATATAAAAAATAATTATGATGATATTCTGTACTGATATCATTATATTATGTATGATGTATGTTTAAAGGGTAATTATCAATAAATATGAATATCATAACTTTCCTTTTATTTGCATTAAATTTGCTGGTAAAAAGCTAGGGGGGGGGTAACCACCAAGTCGATCGGCCTATCGGTATCTTTCACGTTCGTGTTTGTTTTCTTGAACCCGATATCCAGAGTGCTTTGAACATCATCAGGATCGCGGAGTATCATTCTTCGCCGATTAAAGCGCTTTTTTCATTGGTTGATTCCATGCGTCTGTTTGATGTCTTGTATAAAGGACCAAACAACTCCAAGTATATATAAAAGATGAGATTGACATATGTATGTTTACAATTTGCAATTAGCTAGAACAATGAAAAATGTTGCCAAGACTAACCGACAGAGCTTCTACAATTTTTTTGAAATAATATTGTTTTTTAGGCTGACATTTCAATGGTTTCTGGTGCCTCAATGCCTCTCTTTCCAACTAATGTTTTCATGAGAATTCCGGGNGGGATTTTCTTATTGTATATAATTTAAATTGTATATGCATTTAAGAAAGGCTACAATATGACTCTTATTTTTTGAAGTTTCAATAAAAAAATAATGGCGAAAATGGGTGGGGAAAGAAAATTGCAACCAAGCGAGAGCCCTTCATAACTCCATTGCTACAAAATACCACTTTCACTTTCTGATTATTATGCTGTAACAGTTTAACGGAAATCAAACTAAATGTAAGAGTTGCACACTGATGTTTTAACATGTAATTTCAAACAAAACAATAACTCCTTACAAAATAGTGCAATCACAAAACCTTTACAATAACAATATGTGCTATCGCACTTGGAGATAATTATTCTGTATAAGTTTAACATCAATCACACACAAAATGCAAACATGAGGTGCAAAAAATATAAACCACTTGGAAATAAGACTTCTGTGACCACTTTGAGATAAGACTTCTATGAAAGTTTAAAGAAAATTGTATGTAAATCGAAGGAGTTGTGTACAAAAAGGGTGACTGACAGACACACATGTAGGCACAGAATGACGCTAAATTTCTATATCCCTAACCCTTGCAGAAAGGGATAAAAAANACTGACAACTCTGGCATCAAAATTGTGTTTTTCCTCATCATGTTTTTTGTTAATGCATCTCATCCTGTTTATGCATAAGTTTATCCCTGGCAGTCATTTCAAATATAGCTTCTCTGAGGATTTCATACTGATGTTGTTAAAAATTTATCACTGGCAAGACAAGACAAGACAAGACAATCTGGCAGTCATTTCAAGGATAGCGTCTCTGAGGATTTCATACTCTGCCAACTCATTGTAGATGTGTGCTGAGATTCTCACATACAACTTCCCCTGGACACACTTGATGGGGACCTGCAATTATAGTTGTGATACCAACAATGATTTTCCATAGTATCAAGAACTTTAACATCATCATTCAGCACACACTATGAAGCATTTGGAAAGTAGGGACCTTTACAAAGACAGGTTACCTTATTTAGATATATAATCACTAGAGATAATTCAGAAATACGTGAACACAAGCAAATCAGAATTGACAAACACACAGCTCTTGAAGGTTGTGGTTACAGTTTAAAGAAATATAAAGCTGATTATACTAAGGAGAAAAACAATTAGGCCATCTAAACCAAAAATTATTATTTGCACCACAATGTGAAGAATTATCTATCATCTAAGTAGTATGCTAACAGTTAAAAATTAAAAGATTATGGAACAAGAAACTGGTGAAGAATTGATGCGTAATAATATTTATTTAAAAGACGGCTTTACTAACAAAGAGTATACATCCACTATTACCTCGATATTATACTGATGGAACAGCTTGTTTTGTACAGTCTCTGCTACCGAGTAGTCCACTGTGTCACAGTGATTGTAGAGGTCCTCTGGCAGGGCAACCAGGGACATGGACCCTGGGGTAGACAATCTTGTGCATTATATGAACCTCGTTCTGGGAAAACTGGGCTTAATGCAGGCGTGTAAAGTGTCATCTCAGATTAGCCTGTACAGTCTACACCAACTAATCAGGGACGACACTTTCTGCTTTTATTGTATTTTTCTTTTAAAGTTAAAGGAAGTTTCTTCTTAGCAAAACTTGAGTTTAGGCAGAAAGTGTTGCCACTGATTAGCCTGTGCAGATTACACAGGCTAATCTGGGACAACGCTTAACGCACAAGCATTAAGACAAGTTTTCCCACAACGAGGCTTATATTATGAGGATATGCAGGAAATCCACTCACAGTAAAACTTATCACTCATTATATTGTATAAACCATGGATAAATCAATACATTGAACAATTATCCAAAAAAGTTATCCAAAAAATAAAAAAACAACTGGATCTTCTTATGCTAGCCAAATATATATTTTCCCAATGTATTTTAGTAAGCAGAAGCACCATATGTCAAGCAATAAATACTTGTTACTATACTGTCTTCTAGCAAAACAGTCCTCTAGACAGCATGCCTTTAGCAAAAAAGATCTCCGAGAACTCTGTCACTTTTATCTCAATTGTCAAGGCATAATAATTTCCTGTTGGTTAAATGTTCTATTTTATTATTCAACATCTGTCATGGCTTAGCCTTGTACAATTATAAAATTAAGCATAGACAACCTAGAACTGCAAAGTTGTATGAAAACAAAATCAACAAAATAAACATACCAAACATGTGCTCAGGAGCTGCCAAACGTGTTTTCCAACTGTTTTTCAGCATTTCTCCTTTAACATAAAAACAGCGTGTAAATTAATTTTATTTTATAAATTAATTAAGTTTAGTAACACTGTTGAGCAAATCAATGCAAAACTAACCAAATCCACTATTTTTACAATTAAATGTCTAACATTGAAATCTGGAGAGGGCATCATATTAACCTTTCTAAAATTGACGTTGATTCAAAAAGAATTTCAAGCCATATACATCACTACATTGCCAGTATTATTGAACTTGCCTGTCATTTTGCTATCTTCAAATAATTGGCAGTAATAACTTTATCATGTTAATGTGTACTTTTCTTTAAAAATAATTGAATACATTAATCCTTAAAAAAATATATAACACAAAACAATGAACAATCGTCAACATACTGTTCCGAACTGTGTCAATCATTTCCCACTTTGAAGCAAAGTGTCCATGGCTACATGCAACCAGCATAAAACCAGAACAGCCTGCAAGTAACTGGCAGACTGTTCATTTTTTATACTGTTTGTTGCTCATCAATACCTTAGGGATGAAAATGAAGCCTTTAAACATGAATCTAGTAAGTATGGTCTTAATTTGATTTTCTATGAGACTACAAACACGCCCAAGTGCTTATCTGTGTGGTAATTGAAGGGTTAAACCAAAACAAGAGGGCCAAGATGGCCCTATTTTGCTCACCTTTTTTTACAAGGCCTTGTTCATTGCTTACTTTACGCACGTGCATTAAACCCCCTTTTCACAGAGCGAGGCTCATATAATTGTTTAATGCTCTGAGAAAGTTTCAGGATGAGTGGGTACAAATTGTTTTACTAATGCCACATGAAGAAAATTGGCCCGCCTAATGGCGTCCATGTTTTTCATTGACAGGATCCATATCTTCCAATATTTTAATTGTCTGACCAAGTTACATAATAAGCAATGTGGGATAATCTCCTGTTGTGAAACTTCCTATAGCCATCAAACCGCTCCTCACTGGTCATGATGCAAAACCATTTCCACCTGGGTATCTAAGATATGCAACAATTTAAGGTGGAAGAACTTTTCACTTAAACCAGATTCAAAACTAGGTAGAGATAATGCAACCTTAATTTCATTGTTCGCCTGAGGTTTATTGATAAATAACAAAAATTAATTAAGCCTAACATTTGGTAAAATATAAATAAATTACAAGGGAGACAACTGCTGTAACAAAAAGGTACATGCATTACCGGAAGTTGTTCCCCTTGTTTGAACAATACATTTCTTTGAATATTAAACAAGATTTTTTTATGATTTGACCTAGTGACCTAGTGTCTGACCCCAGATGACCCAAATACAATCCCAATCCAGATTTCATCAAGATATACATTCTGACCAAATTTCATAAAGATTGGATGAAAACTGTGACCTCTATTGTCTACACAAGGTTTTTCTATTATTTGACCTAGTGACCTAGTTTTTGACCCCAGATGACCAAATAACAATCCCAACCCAGATTTCATCAAGATAAACATTCTGACCAAATGTCATAAAGATTGGATGAAAACTGTGACCTCTACTGTCTACACAAACAAATTGTTGACACACGCACGCACATACGCACGCACGACGGACGCCAGACATCACACGGTCACATTAGCTCACCATGTCAGTTCGTGACAGGTGAACAAAAAACAAATTGTCTAAGCTCACCAGCCTGCCTACAGAGTCCATGCATATACTGCTGGATGGTTCCAGGCCCTATGGTCTCCCAGAAATCGAGAACTGTGTGCAGGGCAAGGAATGGGCTGTAGTCGTGGAGACCTAGTGCAACATAATAACTATCAACCAATAATCAAGTATTGATTTACTGAACTGTATAATTCTGTTTTATTGGTCACCATTTCTACTGTATTACTGGATGAATGGTCTGGTAATCATTGTTATTACTGGCATGGCCAAAGCCATTTGACTGACCATTCAGCACATTTCACAAAAAAGAAGTTATTTGACAGCATGGTTTCAAATATATTGTGCATTACTGTAATATTATTATGTATCAGCTATTTTTTTATATTGAATGATATATATAAACTCAACTTATGTTAGTGATAGATGAATAGATGTAAGGAGAATGAGTAGAAAATACAAGAAGATGAAGTTTAGTTTTCATTGTCCTTATGGTACTAAAGTTGTGGCCCTATCAAATGACAGATCTAACTCGACAACTTATGCTTTTCATTTGCAATATCGCTAGCTGATGTAATTTATTGTTTCAAGGAAACGCCAATACTGCCAATCCTTGCCTACCTGCCCATATGAATTCTGAGTTGAACCCTGAACCAAAGCCATGGGAGACAACCAGAGGCCTTGTTCTGCTCTGTAGTTCCTTCTTTACGTACAAGAGTGCTGCCCCTTTGGGAGCGCACAGCCATTTGTGAGCATTTGTCACATAGTAGTCTGCACCAAGGGAGGTAATGTCCAAAGGTAGAGAACCAAGGGCATGTGCACCATCAACCAGTACTGGAATGTTTCTGCAAGGCATCAGAAAATACACCTTCTTTTTTATGATAAAATGCTGCTTAATTTTGTTTTCATGATTTTGCTTGTTTCTCAAAAATGTGTCCTAATCAGTGATAGTAATAAGAAGATGTACAAAAAAAAAACAACCAGTGCTGAAAGTTATATGCTAAGTAGTGAAATAATTATAGAATATTATGCTAGAGTTCTGTTTTCTTGTTTCAGTTGCACTTGTTCCGTTAAGTCATATCGCACCAGAAGCACAGGAATCAAAGAAATTGTGAGAATGTTCTAACAATTATGTATAAGAAGTTAATTAATATCTTCATACTAGAAATGTATCACACACACTGATGCCCCCATAACACAATCATGTTTGGAAACCAACAAATCCACCATATTGTCACTCTGTGGGAGGATAAAAATGAAGCTTAGTTACAAACCACATTATTCCATGCCAATTCATACCTTGCATGGCAGATTTCTATAATCTCCTTCAGCGGAAGTATGAAAGGTGTGTTACTGGGTATGTGGTCAAATACCGCCAGTCTAGTACCCTCTGATAGGCTAGATGACACCAAGTCAATAATCTGTGAAAGAAGTACCGATATATGATCAATGTTTGACATATGGTTTGTAATGTGTCTTGAATGGGCTGGTGGCCTCTAGCGTTAAAACAACAGCACCACATAGCGGGTGCCAATGCTCGGCTGTGGGTGCTTGGATTTTGTTTTTTGACCTTTGACCTTGAGGTCTTCATTGACCTTGACCTTTTCACCACTCAAAATGTGCAGGTTGATGAGATACATATGAAAAACAGCAAACAAATAAAAAGGTTTTTTTTACCTTGAAGGATGACCTTGACCTCACCCTTTCAACACTCAAAATGTGTACCTCCATGAGATACACATGCTTGCCAAATATCAAGTTGCTATCTTCAATATTGCAAAAGTTATGGCCGATGTCCAAGTTTTCGGACGCCACGTACTGCGGAAGAGCTGGCTACGACAATACCTCGGGTTTTCTTTGAAAACAGCCGAGCTTATAAGACTGTAGCAAGTATATACCATTCACTGGATACACTGTTTAAAATAGTCTAATTAAGTAAATTATACAAATACATACATGAGGTTTAGGATGTACGCTGCAGTTACACAATAAGATTTTTTATGTTTTAGTTATCACAATCTTTACAATCAAACTAGACTAACATGTCTGGCAATCATAGAACTGCGGAATTACAAATTTTTGTGAAAGTCTCATTTTCAACCTTTTCACACTCTAGCCATTGTGGGAATTTATGAACAACCCGAATATATACAGATTTAACCATGTGTTAATAAACAATGTTAACAGTTTAAAAATGTACATCTTTTTAATTAAGTTAACATGAAAATTGGGTTATCTTCTATTTGGCATATTTAGCAAAGAACTCAAGAACGAAATCTGTATCCAAATTTTGAGAAAGTATTCAATAATAATAAGCTGCCAGTTTAACAGGCTGTGATGATAATTATTTACATCATATCATGCAAGCCCTATTAGACAAGGACCTCTGCTATTTAAGACTAATCAAATACCGACTCGAGTGCATTTTTAGTGCAATAATCTACCAGTCATAGTAGGGCATAGTATGGCATCCATTGTCATTTTGATAAATATTACATAACCTCGTTCAATCAATTCATATTTGTTGTTAAATATTGTAAACACTGCATGAATATGTACACAATTGAAATTGAACAAAATTTGTACCCTGCAAAAGTGATTTCACAGTATACCATAACCATAAAACTAATCAAACTGTTTCAACCAAGAAAACTATTGCTTATTTCCATTCCAATGCTTATTAGCCTATCAATCTTCGTTTTATCTATGCAGAACAAAATGCCAGTCTGAAACATTTCAGGCCTGTATTCAAGAAATGTATCCAAAATCATGCCCTAGTTTGACCTTTGACATGTAACAGTGACCTTTTCCTTTGAGCTCGGAACACAGTTGCTGGGAGCTACAAAACATGTCGCCAGGTTTATTATAAGTGACTAATTGTTGTCATGGAAACAGTTTATCCATTGAACAAGGCCGAGTATCATGAATATTTTCAATTTTTATGCTCAACTCAAAAGATGAGATTTTAATTTCCACTAAGCTGAGTATAGATAATGTCACTGGGCCAACAATCTCAAAATTCAGCTATTAGAATATTTACATATTCTTTCTCGAAGGCGGGGTTGAGTCAGACTCAAAACTAAAAAACAAGCATATGTGAAGTTGAACACCAAGTTGAACATGATGATCAACCTCAAAATTGAGAAAATACTCAGAGTTGAATCACAATATTGTATATTGCTAATGGGCATAGCTTGAAGCCTGAAATATTTCGTTCTAAATAACTAACAACAACCACATTAACAGTCATGCACTACAAAGCCCGTCTGCCTGCCCCAACCAGTTACCTGCTGGTCATCTCGTACAGGAAACTCTACCACAGCCTGACAGAGTTCTGCCCCTGTCTGCTCACATCGCCATGTCAACATCTTTTTCACGGCTCCTGGAGCAACATGCTTTATATAATGCTCAGGAGTGATATATAGCATAATATCAATGAGATATAAGTGAGTTGATGCCTTACATAACTCACTGTGCTGGAATATTTTTCAATGTTTAAAAATAGACTTGCTGGCACATATTCAAAAGAATTTTTTTTAATTTCCTCTCCCTTTTTTTCATGCGTATAAGTTATTGATTACTAAAGTAATTTATGTTGAAAAACATAAAAATTGGGGAACCAACCCAAACCAATTCTTGATAAACAGCAGTTTAGATTCAGATGTACTTGTGGAGACTATAAATTGTTATCATAAACCACTTACATATGTAAAGCAAAAATGTTTATTGCTGTGCCCACCACCAGTTACTTACCGTAGGTAACACTAAGGCAGAATATCTTGTCATCCTTTGTTAAAGGCACGCTCTGTATAACTGTGTTGAGGGCTGTGGTTGCATTTTCAACTAGGACAATGTCACTCGCATCACAACCTTAAAAACAGAGACACAGCAGGTATTACATGTAGTTTAAACTTATTTATTTGAGCCTGTTTGCATCAAAAGCCTAAGGCTTATTAAGATTCTAACTTAGAATCTAAGGAGTGTGTTTCTAGGGTAAAAACAGTACTTGGTGTCTTTGGGGAGATCTTAAGCTCCCAGTTGATCAACAAACACCATATTCACAATTCCACAGGCCTACAGTGACACAGCAGGTGAACAATGTATAAAAATGTGCAATGCCATTTTTGGCATTAACAATCCAGACGCATTTGAATATTAATTTGAATATCTTAAGTAGTAACATAGAAATATGTTAACCTAAAGCCATTTTCTAAGTACAAAAAGGAGTTAATACAACAAAAATACAGGTTAGCGTAGGCCATATACCTCATACTGTGACCCTGAAGAAATGTGTGAAGTTTCAGCTGAATACCTGTAGTAGTGACAGAAATACAAACATTTTACAATCGAACCTTGTCCTGCATAGTTTAATTATGACATGGGCATAATTTCAAAGCACCACATACCGACAAACTTTGCAATCCTCCTGGTGACATGGACAAGACGAGGAAGCAGTTCTCGGTCATAGAATCTCAATGGCTGCTTCTCAGTCCATTCCTGATATTTCTGAAATATGAGAATAAAACACAACATTCTAAAGAAGTGTTGTTGATATTGCAGAAATAATGCCAAAAACGCAAACATTTAAGACCTTAACCTGACAAGCAATTTAGCATGACAAATGTATTTATTTGTATACAATGTTATGGTACAGTATAACTTCTTTCACTCGAGCATTGATAACTCAAACATTTACTATAGCTTGAGCAAGTCTCTTAGTTCCAGTAAAATCCTGAATACCTCGATAAGAAATTACCACTGATATTAAGTGCATATAATTAAAATCTTTAATACTCGTTAATGCATGTTCACTTTTGTACCTGAGCAATGTGTAAGGCTTCCTTCAAGACACCTCCAAATGCCCCATGGTTCAGAAACACACAATTATCCTACAAATGAAAACAAACAGGTCAGAAGTATACAAAACAAGAGGGCCATGATGACCCTGAATCGCTCACCTTTTACTAGAATTGGCCAGGAGACCTAATTTTTTACNGACGGACGCCGGACATCACACGATCACATAAGCTCACCATGTCACTTCGTGACAGGTGAGCTAAAAACAAAACAATGAGCCTTGCTCTGGAAAAACGGGGTCTAATGCATGTGCGTTAAGTGTCGTCTCAGATAAGCACGTGCAGCCTGCACAAGCTAATCTGGGACGACACTTGTTGCCTGAACTGGATTTTTGCTAAGAAGAGACTTCCTTTGAACAAAAAATACCATAAAAAAGAAAGTGCTGTCCCTGATTCCACACAGGCTAATCTGGGATGACCATTTGCACACATTCATATTCCCCATTTTCCCTGAGGATCAAAAATCTTAAAATCAACGCGTGCACTTGTATATTAAAGGTAAACTGTGTTTGATCTTCAATATTTTAACCTGGGTAATACAGATATTTTACAACTTGAAGTGTACTATACTTTTAAATAAACTTACTAAAAACTGTGCACAGTGTAAACCGAACAGATGACCCAGTCCTGTTTGAGATTGCCTTATAACAGTAAGTTAAATGTGTGGAAGATATAAATACACAACTGTATAGGTATAACCGTGTATTCTAAATATCTAACAGCAGAAGTTCTAGACATCTTTGTTGCAATTTACAAACAGGCATCGAATCCAATGGAATCTACAATTTTTTACCGATCATGCTTTACAGTTTTTGACATTTTAATTGCTGAGCAACAAAATTGTTGAAGAATACAATTATAAACAATAAGATTTTAAATGTAAACATTTGAATACTATTTCAATGCATTAGAATATCAACTTAATGCATTTACAATTATGTAAAATATCAAATAATAGACATGAAATGTGCTCAATTTTACAAATTATAATGTTTAAGCTGTTTATTTTGGATATATGAAAAACTTTCATTTGAGCTATATTATTATATCCAAACTAGAAAACCATGAGTTTGAATTTACTTTGTTGAATCTTAATTTGCCTATCAGCATGGGTTGGTGTAAAACTATCTTTCAAAGTCTATGTTAAATACATGTTAAGAAGTACAGAATTGATCCAACCCATTGATGTATATGCAATATGTAGCTATAGTCTGCTGTCTGGTAAGCGCAGTGCCTGGTACACACGCTTGTCACCTAGGCGACCCGGGTTCAATCCTTGTTCACAGAAGCATGTGAGTTTGGTTGGTGGTCACTAAACCGGCCAGGTGAGGTTTCTTCCGGGTTCTCCGGTTTCCCCCCATAGCACAAAACCACTCAAAAATTAGATGCCTTTCATTAAAAAACAAATGGCTGGAAATAGCAGCTACCGGGTATATTCAAAATTCATCCCAATTTTCGAAGGTCTTGTAAGGAGGTAGAAGTGCTGGAACACACTCCCGAATTCACAGAATGCAGCCTCAGAACCTCAGAATCTCATAAACTTCAAACACACACACACACACACTCATCTCATGTAAATAATCACCAAGAATGACCACTACATCCAAAGCAGTAGCATCTTTTTGTATTAGTCTCGACACAACATGTCAATGTATGAATGATAATAATAAAAGCTTTAAAGTGATTGTTAGTGCGTTTTTAATCAGAATAATGAAAGAATACAACAACCACCAAATCCAGCTGTAATACCTCAAGCAAAAAGTGCTTCTTTCGAACATGTTTTCCAAATGTAGGTGGTTGTGTTTTGTACTCATCAATGGAGTTGCATCTGAAGGGGAGCTCAGGAGGCGTGTATTCCTCCTGGAACGATTTGCATACATTTAAGCCACGTTCTGGGAAAACAGGGCTTAATTCATGTGCGTAAAGTGTCATCACAGATTAGCCTATGCAGTCCAAACATGCTTATTAGTGACAACACTTTCCGCCTTTACTGGATTTTTGTCTAGAAGAGACTGCCTGTGAAGGAAAAATGCCATAAAAGCATAAAGTTTTGTCCTTGATTAGCCTGTGTTGAATGCACAGGCTAATCTGGGACGACACTTTACGCACATGGTGCATTTAGCAAAGTTTTCCAAAAATGTGCCTCATTTAATTCACAGAATCAGAAGATTACTTCGTAGAACCAGGGCTTTAGACTTTTCTTTTTGGAATAAAGCAACTAATGACTTACATCTCGGACGGTTGCCCTTGTTAAGACTTGCCCATTTGAAGGAAACTTGGACATGTAAATGAATTGAAAGAAATATAAGTAAAAGGCTTAATGCACCCCATTATTCGTCAAATATATAATTGATTGGATTAGGATATAAACAACATTACTTCAGATAAATTATTCAGAAGTTCTTGAACATTCGACGAATGAAATGAACCGAAGTCTCTCTTTGCTGTAGACATGTTCAAGCGAGTTCATTAGACACACCTGAAATTGATGCAAAACATCCAAATGGCATACATGATGTACATAAAGATGAAGGAATTAAGAATCAATTGGTTTCAACATCTGATATTGGATAGAAATTTATTTGTAATATTCATTTATTTCAAACAGCATAGCGAAATAGTTAATACTAAAGATAGATCTAAGTTGAATTTAGTAACTGATGATATATTTCAGCAATATAACTGTTCATCGACAGAAATAACTTACATGTGAGCTCACACTGATTGAGGGGTCAAAATATAGGACACATTTTTCCCGCAATCTGTCAAAAATGATAGAATTTGGTTTTATACGTATTTCTTATTTTGTAGTAATATGACATAACTGTTAGATTCTTGATATATCAATAAGTGTCATACAGCAATATTTTATATTTTTATTATCATCATTTTTTTAACACGGCTTTATTTTAATGAAAAAATAAAATTCGAAGCTAAGATACAAGAGCTAATTGCAAATGCGGAAGCAGAAAATGTTTGTTGATGTATCAAAATAGGAATACTGTTAATTCATAACTTTGCTGTTGTTTTTTGTATGAACCGGTAAGTTGTATAATAAATTTAAACAATTTTCATCGTGCAGCATTTTAGTTATGATAGTTTGCACTATCGAATAATAAGCAAATAAATAAAAGCTGAAGCCAAATGCGAAGGCATCACATGACAATTCTAGTCCATATAAACGGACTCCCAGAGCCTTTGATAATTTTTGCTATGGCAGCTCTGGGAGTCCATATGCTCCCCTTCATAAACATGTGTGCATGGAATCTGTGCGCTTCATTAAACAGACGTCGTCCGAGACAAATTGTGGAAAATAATGAATAAACTTCATAAACATGTTAAATTTATCTGAATGGCAACCTACGGATGTTATCCTTAGCATGCACCCTATAAAAATACGACGATGTTTCAACACACTTTTCTCGCTGACATTTTTATGTTTAAATTTGAAACAGTGTATTCTGTATGGAATACCACATCGTTATTGACTTTAATAGGCTCCATCACATAACCCGACGTGCAAAATATTGGTGTACTGCGACCTAACCAATATTGGTTCAATTTTCCAATATGGCTGATACAGCATACAAAAGAAAAACGAAGTCAATAAAAAGCAATTATTTCTTGCTTTAATGGTACCATTTGGATGAGTTTGTGATTTAGACAGGTAGACTTTGATAAGTTCTTGCAGTTTCAGTGTTCCTTAAACCTTGCATCGTTGATAACATTTTGCACCCATGGACAAGAGAGAGCGCATTGCAACTCTCAGCAATTCATTGGGTTATAAAGCTGAGAGTTGAATTATTGCAACTAATGACAATGCCTACCTGTTCACGACAAGTAACATTTAGTTCTTGGAGATCTATAAACATCCGTCACCCAATTTTGATCCTTTAATTTTTTTTTGCTAGTATAGCATGTGCACTCGTGGTATCGGCCCTCTTAATGAATACATCTTAATATTTTTAGTGAAAATATTTAAAAACACGCTTGTTGTATATGTCAATCTATAGTTAAACATGTCTTCTAGGGCATAACAACAAAAACTGCATTAAAATCGGCAATGTTTTGACAAAATACTGGCTAGACTTAGTTCCCTGTAGTAATGTATATCATGTACACAGAGTCTCATCATATCGGCCCTACTGATTGGTTGCTAAGGTGTGTTACTATGCGCATGTGCTTGTTCAATAAATAGTTTCCTAATGGAAAAACAAACTTTTGCTCATATTGTTACGTAAATCTTGTTACATTCTTTTTTTACGAATTAGCGGATTATCAACTATTTTATAAACCTACCAATAAAACATACACAAACTACACAATTATGTCTTAAATACTTTAAAAATCACATCATCACCCAGGATTTCACATGACCAACTTTCCAATCAAAACCTGAAATCAAATAAAATGATCGTCTTTATAGTCATGAATATACAGCAAATAAAATAAAAGTTCTAAAAATTGAAAAACATTGACCGTCCTGCACTTCTTGAGGGTTTTTCCGAGTGGACTGGTTAAAGTCACGATACAATGAGGAAGGCCGATACTATGAGAATAAGGGATACTATTCATTTAGCTTTATGCTCATGTAACGGTTTTTGTTAATCAACTCCATATCTCGGTTCATACTACATGAAACACTAGAGTTGTTGTATGAGGCCACTGACACGGCCCAAAATTCAAAGTTTGTAGAATAGTTGAAATAAATTAACAAAACAGTGAAATTTGGCAGAAAAATGTTGAAAAACGTGCACAAATAAGCTTAATTTGTGTTAAGGCCAACAAAAAAATAGGTCCGTTTCTGGTCTCCTTGGGGGAAAAAACAGGGTCGGTAGGTAGGTTTTTGTTGTTGTTTTTTTTGTCTTTTGGGTACTAGAATGGAAGGCTCCTAAAGCTTATAATAAAAAATACATGTATATATATGCTTTGTTTGATTGATATTACATCTTATATTGAGAAATGAACCAAAATGAAAAAAAAAATTCATTTTTTTTTTGGCGACCCCAATAAAAAGTTGAGGGTCGGCGCCGATTCAGGAGACAAGGTCGGGCGACCGGAAATGGACCTATTATTTTGTTTGGCCTAAATAGAAAGGATAGCACAAATTGGAAATTACATAAGTTCTTAGGTGTCTCTTTAATACCAAGGTTATCAATTTATGTATTTATGTCATGCCCAGATACAACAGTGTGTACATATTAAAAAAATACTTACACTGTGCCTATGTTCTATTGTAAAGACTTTTATTTCTAAAAAACACAATAATATTAGATTAAAACGGAATGCCTTAAAAATACTATTTTATTTTGTAAGAACCTGACTATTTTGTAATTTTAAAATATGAATCCAACTTGTGTCTTTTAAAGTAAAAGCAGGTACTAGTGCAGCCTGCAGGAGCCAAGATGTTCAGTGCAGATGCAGGGGCGGCGCATATCGTACATATGCATACCCGCCCCAGACAGGAACCAGCCTCACCAGTAACCAGCTCAGACACATTCTCGTACCTGTTTCCCAAGTTCTTGTTGCCGTCACCATGGCAGCAGGCTAGTTCCCATGACAACACTTTGATTGATGAGGATTTCATACTGATTGCTGAGTTCTCAGAACAGGAAGGACCACGGCCTGTGGTATATTTTTATTGCACACTTTTTAAACCTGCTAAATGTTAATGCAGAATTTTATGTTATTTAATTCATATTATGCATATATATATTCAATTTCAGAAATAAAGCTTTACCTGTTTTAAAAACTTAATGCTGCTGTATGATACTTCAGGATGGAATTAAGTTCAGGTCATCTTCTGTTGTCCTTAATTTAAATAATACTCATTCATTTATTAAAAACCTTTGCTGGGGACTTAAAAAACATATTTTTAGCTATTCTGATATAGTTATGATTTATAAGTATGTACTTAGAAAAAAAATACAAATACCAATTACATTGACATTTTATGGCTATTTTGCAGATGGTAATACCAAAGGATGGTGGCCAGAACTTTGACCAGAATGAGTTTTCCATTAAAATCTTGTCGGTTGATCATCAGTCATCAATTGTTGAGTAAGATTTAATCATATATTATAATGATCTCAGCCTGTTTTCAGTCAGGAAAATAATGTTTGAGTTGTTATTCATTTTGTGAGTTCAATATCTCTTTTATTTAATTTTGTTATGACAACGTCATCAAATATTATTTATATATTGGCTGCACAGGCTAATCAGGGACAACACTTTCCTCCTAGACTGGATTTTTGCTAAGAAGAGACTTCCTTTAAACGAAAAATACAATATAAGCAGAAAATGTCGTCCCTGATTAGCCTGTGTGGACTGCACCGGCTAATCTAGGATGACACTTTACGCACATGCATTAAACCCCATTTTTGCAGAGCACTGCTCATATATACTTATGTCTCATTGTATCCATTGTTGTATAACCCTTTGCATGCTGGGAATTTTGTCGTCTGCTAAAATGTCGTCTGCTGAATTTCTTAAATTAGCATTTTCATCGATTTTTTTCAAAGAATACTATCGGAATAGCAAACAGTTTGGATCCTGATGAGACGCCACGTTCTGTGGCGTCTCATCTGGATCCAAACTGTTTGCAAAGGCCTTCAAAATCCGGTTCCAGCGCTCAAAGGGATAATCTTGCTTCAGGGGTTGTGAGGCTACAGAAGATGCTCAGGTTGTCATGTCAGACTCTGACAGAGGGGCCCATGCTTTTGTAAGTTACAAAATCTGGCATATCATGTGTCAGTGATTGCCACATTATGTTGCATGCCGATGGGGCATATGCTTTTATCATTTCATGGACTCCATTGCATTTCCCTTACACGTTCTTAACACCATGGAAACAAGAGGTGAACTCAACTTTATTTTGACTTCTTATCAGTAAATATTTGCTTTAAAATATACATGTACATTAGTTAAAGTGCATTGAACAAACCTTTTAGATTGTTAGTAGACAACATATACAATTGTCAAGCAAACAAATTTAATATGCTTGCTGGTGTTTTTATTTTAGTGTCTTTTTATTCCTACTATTTTTCACTAGCAATCATTGTATTTTCAATTATAGTCACTTGATTGAAAAATGACATGTGTGAATACACAGCTGAACTTGTCTACTGAATATTGCTGTATTGCAGGTCCACCATATTGTGTTGAATGACATTCAGGCGAGGGGCTATGTGCGGCCTTTCTGTATGACATATGTTACAGCAGATCCTTTGTAAGTATTAATATGTTAGTTTCTTTATCAACACATATTTTCTTGTTCTGGTAGGTAAATGGTTGTGTAAGAAACATTGGTATTGCTTGTAATATAAGACTGAAGTCATTCTTTCTTCTTTAACATACATTACCAAAAACATTAACTTGAAGTTGTGTGATCAGGGGTGTGATATCTCCTTTTACCGGAATTCCTTCCTTTCAATGATTTTTTTTTTTTAAATAGTCCTTAACTTTGCAAGAACTATTTAAAAGTGACGAATTTCAACGGAACTTGTTATTGGATATGGTATTTCCCTCCATAGAGTTGTTTACAAAATCCCCCTCCCCCCTCTGTATTGGATTTGGTGACGCCTTTAGAAAATGTGTTTGCTCCCTTCTTGGGGAGCTTCAGGGGATATTATGTATACAGGAATCAGGTACTGGTTCTACCCAGATCACATACTTCAATAAATCTCATTGATCATTATGCTTTACCAGATCAGTCTTAAAAAGGTTTGCTCTGGAAAACAAAATCAAGAGTTATAACTTTTACATTCATTTCAGTAAGTCCAGACACCAGTATTGATGCTAAGATGGAAAGCATGGTTTTATTAAAGCCGTTTTATTTCATTTTGCAGGAAAATAATGAAATGTTATGGAGAGATTTCCTCCCAGATGAAGCAGGTTTGTTTTCTTTTTAAATTTGTATTCAACACTTCTATTACTTGTGTGCTGTTGTGGCATGAACCACTGAACTTTTATATAGTTATCACACTTGCAGTTTGTGGTTGACAAGTTCCGAGTCTTAAGAAGTAATTTTGACATGTAATTGAGGATATTACGCTTTTTACAAACTTTTTGTATAAATCATTGTTCAAGAATGCCACTTATTCTGTCAAGCACTTGACAGTTGTTATGTTGTTTTAATTTCTATAAAAAGCAATAGGGGCCTATGCATGATTTACTAGGGTAAGATCAAGGATAACATAACTGGGTGGTGCAAAAAAGGGACATGGTGAAGCCGTTCCAGTGTTTTTTCATTTTCTTATATAAATAGTTGAAATTGGAACAATTTCTTTGTCAATGATTACAATTAGGGCTTTTCAGAATTGTATTTTCATTTGCCATTTAATATTAGCAGGCATGATGTAGATTTTAAAAGATTGTCACACTTGTCTATGAAGCAGTCCAAAAGGGCAATAGTGGGTAGGGGGAAGTAGAGTGCAGCGAACTGCTATTTTGCTCTAGAGCATTACCTATGTGTGCAACTGTTTGTGACAAAGCTCTAGTTTTGTTTTTATATATCACCATTATGGAATAGTGACCTATTTTTCTTTGTTAAAACATGTATCATCATAATGGAATAGGGACCACTGTTTTCTTTTTTAATATCAACATAATGGAAAAGTGACTTTCGTGTTGATGTTGTCAGGTTGCAAGACTAATGAAGTATGGTAACAGACTGGTGTTTATGAGGGATCTAGAGAAATACCTGGAGGATCTCAGCTACACTAAGGGTTTGTTATATTGAAGATTGAGTATAAAACCTATAACTTGCTAATTTTAGTTAATGAAATCATCCTGATAAGGAAATTAATCAAACAGCAGTTTTAAATATTAAGGTCATAAAATACCAGTTTCCCACTTCATCACTGTCTCCTAGTCAAGGAATGGGCACATTTTAATGTTAATGCAAATGTAAGTAACGTCAGAGGATGTATAAATACACACCTTTTGTTGATGTTCATAGAATTGTATTTAAACTAAACAAAAAAAACATTAATCCAGGCAACTTTTTTTCTTGCTCTTTAGTCTTGTGAAGTATATCCTTATATCACTGACTGTGCCGAACTGTTTTTTATGTGAATAAAAATACAGCTACTGAAAATCAAACTGGTATTATCACAGTAAAGGG
This sequence comes from Dreissena rostriformis, assembly GCA_007657795.1. Classification (NCBI taxonomy): domain Eukaryota; kingdom Metazoa; phylum Mollusca; class Bivalvia; order Myida; family Dreissenidae; genus Dreissena; species Dreissena rostriformis. Next base: position 45,190 of record VMBQ01001612.1, read on the forward strand.
AGACAACTTACATAATTTTACCCCTGCAAGCAACTTATTCAAATATGAATTGTCGCCCTTGATATGAGCCATGCTCTGGGAAAATGGAGCTTAATGCATGTGAGCAATCCCACACAGGCTAATCAGGGATGACACTTTCCGTCGTTACTTGATTTTCGAAAAATAGCATAAAAGGGGAAAGTGTTGTTCCTGATTAGCCTGTGGGAAGACACTACGCACATGCATTAAGCACCATTTTCCCAGAGCAAGGTTCATATAGTGTTTAAACGAACCAAAAAATGAAACCAGCTTTCCTGTATTAAGCTCACCTGCTGATCAGCCAGAGTCGCAGTCAGATGACGTCCCAGGGGGACAGTGACCTTCACCACACCCTCAACATGATCAGACAGTGCATGGAGGAGGTCACAGACATTGTCACCTCACTGAAACCCCTGATTCAGGTACATTGTACTTGTTCAATCACTGATATGTATTCAATACTAGAGCAGTTCACATCAATTGATTAGTTACTTGAGAGGAAAGGATGAAGCTTATCAAATTTGAGGTGGACCTGTTAGAGTTCAAGGTCAAAGTGGTTTGTAAAATGAAACTTTATGGACACAAATTCTGCAGATCCATTTAACCCTAATTTAAATTAATTTAATCTGCAATATTAAAAATAATCTCTTAACAGTTACAGACATATTGACAACATGGCTTGAAGTAAGGTGATATTCATGTTTACAAACATGTTTTGTTTTGACTTTTCTGACACCATTTTAACATAAAATGAAAAATTAATTTTAACGTTTGACTGTGCAGGGGGACAGTGATCTGGCAGAGCGTTTCCATGGTTACGAGAGCGTTCTGGGGAAGGGAAGAGCAGACTCGAGTAGTAGTCCGGATTCTGCAAGTCTTAAGGACTTTGATCCATCTCTGCAAGAGGATGAACATGAAAAATGTAAGGCAGTGTGTCTTTTTCAGATTTTTTTTTTTATTTTATTTAAATTGCTGATCCGCCAGTGAACAACAATCACAGCAACAAAGAGCTTGTGTTTTTTTGGCCGATAACCAACAAAAATATTAACTTTATTTTTTAGCTCTACCGGCCGAAGGCCGGAAGAGCTTATGTCATGTCGTGGTTTCCGTCGTCTGTCCGTGCTTGCGTTAGACTTTTTCTTGTTAACGCGATAAACTCCACAGTTTTCATCCGATTCTTTTCAAACTTGTTCAGTGTCTTTATATTAATGAGGACTCGAACCCTATTGAAAATGGGTGTCGTCCGTCCGTCCGTGTGTGCGTTAGACTTTTTCTTGTTTACGCGATTAACTCCACAGTTTTCATCCAATTCTTTTCAAACTTGTTCAGTGTCTTTATATTCATTAGGACTCAAACCCTATTGAAAATGGGTTACATCAGACCGTCCGTCTGCCCTCCCTGCGTGCGTCCGTGCATGCGTTA
>VMBQ01001612.1:47079-58377 GCA_007657795.1 Dreissena rostriformis
GAGTTTGTTGCAGAAGACTCTAGAAATCATTGTGATAAAAGGAGAAATGGCTCATTTGAGTAACGAGATTTCACGAGTTTGTTGCAGAAGACTCTAGAAATCATTGTGATAAAAGGAGAAATTGCTCATTTGAGTAATTTCTCCTTTTATCACAATGATTTCTACCCTACCAAATCAATTTTTTCATATTCAATTAAAATGTTATTTGTCGTCTGCAACCTCTTTCAATTTGGGACAGCCCAAAATGTGTCATTTGGTAAAGTGTTAAGGCTTAAACAGTATTGGTATAATTATTTATTTTAAATTGTATAAGGAAAAAGGAGGCATTTGCAGTTTTTCCTTGTTTATGCAATAAGTCTGTAATTGTGTTTCAATTGATTTTAACTTACACAGACTTGGAATTGAAAGCATTCGTTGTGCATATCAAGTAACTAAGATCCACCCAAATATTTCCTTGAAATTAAATTGTGTATTCATGAAATCTTTTTTTGTACCCCCTTTAACATTGGTAATGGGGGCTATATAGGAGTCACTTTGTCGGTCTGTCCCGAAAATTTCATCCGATCTTCATCAAAGTTGGTCAGAAGTTCTTTCTAGATGATGTCTAGGCCAAGTTTGAATATGGGTGATGCCGGGTCAAAAACTAGGTCACGGGGTCACTTAGTGCGTTTTTAACCGAAAGTTTGTCCAGACCATAACTATGTCATTTATCGTTAGATTTTAAAATGACATGGTACATTTGTTCACCATCATTGGACGGTGTGTCATGCAAAAGAAGTACGTCGATATCTCCAAGGTCAAGGTCACACATTGAGTTCAAAGGTCAAAAATGGCCATAAATGAGCTTGTCCGGGTTATAACTACGTCGTTCATTGTGGGATTTTAAAATCATTTGGCACATTTGTTCACTATCATTGGACGGTGTGTCGCGCAAACAATTTATGTCAATATCTCCAAGGTTAAGGTCACACTTTGATATCAAAGGTCAAAAATGGCCATAAATGAGCTCCTCCGGGCCATAACTATGTCATTCATTGTGAGATTTTTACATCTTTTGGCACATTTGTTCACCATCATTGGAGGGTGTGTCATGCCAAAGAATTACATCAATATCTGCAACGTCAAGGCCACACTTTAAGTTCAAAGGTCCTTTATAGCATCTGAATAATTGTTTTGAACACAGTGATAAAAGGAGGAATTATTTAAATGTATCTGCAGCAGATAACGTTTTGAAAATGTGCCTAGAGGAAAAAGTAATTGAAGTGAATAACTTCTCCTTTTCTCACCATGTTCTTTACTCTTATCGCAGCAATATTTTCCATTTTGATTTCATTCGGAATAGTTATTTGCAAACTTTATATGAGTCGGTCCAAAATTGGTTCCCTCTCTTCTCTGATGCATGTCATAAAAATTAGAAATATATATATGGTTTTAGTATACTATGCCATGATATCGCCAACCTTTCACTCCAAACAATCATATGCTCATACTAAGCAACACAAACAGTGATCAAGCACTGAAATCAGATCATTTTAATTAATATGGAATAAATCATCGTAATTGAACTGATATTTTGAATTGATGAAAATGACATAAACAATAATTGTTAAAACTGTTTCCCAATGTTGTTAAGCATTCCAGCCAGTTGAGCGATTCAGGCCCTCATGGGCCTCTTGTTTTTACATCATTTGACAAATATTTGTAGGTATTTTTTATAAGAACTTAGTCTTGACTATTTTTGTATTTATGCCCCCAGCATTTACTGATGCCAGGAGGCATATTGTGATTGGCAAGTTTCTCTGTAGGTTTGTTCATTCATTCGTCCATGGGACTTTAACCCAAATTGACTTGTTCGGTATAACAACAGTAATGCTTCCCTGAAGATAAGATACTTACATGGGTATTGTCTTTGAATATTGTGTCCTGTTCTGAGAAAACTGGGCATTATGCATGTGCGTAAAGTGTCGTTCCAGATAAGCCTAATCAGGGACGACACTTTCCGCTAAAATTGGATTTTTGCTATGAAGAGACTTCATTTAAACGAAAAATTTCATAAAAGCGGAAAGTGTCGTCCCTGATTAGCCTATGCGGACTGCACAGGCTAATCTGGGATGACACTTTACGCACAAGCATTATGCCCAGTTTTCTCAGAACACGACACTATTATCAATGCACCAACATCACCCTAACCTTATTTTGATCATGACATAGACCTACTTTTGAACTTTTCCATAGAGGGCATCAGCGTTTATTAAATGCAGCATCATGTTTCATTCATAAAATTTATGCGAATGATGTCAGAATCGGGACTTCTTTTTTGTGTTGTTCATTCGGTAGTTTAAGAGAAATAGATCTTTTTCTTTATCTTATGAAAATCACCACTATCATGTTAGTTTTTATGTAGGCCACGATAGTCAGTGTCAGTCAATATGTCTTCATTATGTTTGTAAATTAGATTAGATTTTCGTATGTGTCTGCTGAGAAGAAATATCAAAATAAGGTGTCTATTAATCCTGAATTGTGGCTACAATATTTAATTTCTTTGTGCCTGAAAAAAATACACAATAATTAAATGTCAGCAAAATAATGCATTAAAGTTAAAACTACATACTGTGTAAACAATTTCAGTATTTTTAAGAACTGTAATAAGACTTATAGAAGAAATATACTGTTATAAGCATATTGTTGAAATTTAGTACCATATTTGTATAACACTATTGATGTTAATATTAATAATGTACTTAATTTTATGCCCCCGAAGGTGGGCATATAGTGAGTGTACTGTCTGTCTGTCCATCTGAAATTCCGTCACACTTTGCGTTTAGGTTTAGAAAAATGTGGAAAAAGGGGGCATATGTTATCCTATAGTGACAAGCCTTGTTCTCTCTTAACTTCAGCGGGATCATACTGTGAAGGGGCCGCACCTGAGTTCAGTTTGTACAGAAAAGTAAAAAATGAAAAGGTAAAACTTGTTTACATATCCCCAACATCTTTGTGTCCTTGTTCAAGACCCACTGCAACAAAAGTGGTGTGTTCATGGATGCTTTGTCTTTATTTTATCTTAACCCTTTGCATGCTGGGAAATTTTTCGTCTGCTAAAATGTTGTCTGCTAAATTTCTAAAATTAGCATTTTCTTCGATTTTTTTTCAAAGAATACTATCAGAATAGCAAACAGTTTGGATCCTGATGAGACGCCACGTTCTGTGGCGTCTCATCTGGATCCAAACTGTTTGCAAAGGCCTTCAAAATCCGGTTCCAGCGCTCAAAGGGTTAACCCATTCCCACTCAGAAGCGAAGTGAAAATAGCTAATTCANGCCCGAAATAAGCCTGTGCAGGCTGCACAGGCTAATCAGTGACGACACTTTCTGGGTAAACTGGATTTTCATTTAGAAGCAACTTCCTTAAAATGAAAAATTCATTTAAAGCGGAAAGTGTCGTTCCTCATTAGCCTATACAGACAGGCTAATCTTGGATTGCACTTTGATCACATGCATTAAGTACAGTTTTCCAAGAGTGTTGCTTATATGTACATTACATTTGAATGCTATGATCATGCTATTGGGCGATACTTACAAGAAGTATCATTTATTTATTTATTTTTTTCCAAGCCTAAGTTGGTGGATGTAAGCTCCATTAGAGGAAAGCGTAGATTTGACCGATCTCTGCGGGGTCTCCATGAGCTCTGCTCCTGGGGCGCAAAAGAGGGCCTGCAGAGGCTGAGGACGTTCAGAGAGGTAGGGACTTAGACATGTTTGTGTATGATTTTTTCAGTCCGCACAGGCTAATCAGGGACAACACTTTCTGCTTTTATAGAATTTTTCGTTTAAAGAAAGTCTCTTCTAAACGAAAATCCAGTCTGGAGGAAAGTGTCCTCTCTAATTAGCCTGTGCGGACTGCACAGGCTAAGCTGGGATGACACTTAATGCACATGCATTAAGCCCCATATTCCCAGAGCAAGATTCATATGTTTATTTTGCATTGTATAACAGGCATAATATAGACATCAATGCCAGCAAACATAAAAAAATCCATTTCTGCCTCACAACCATTTAAGCATGGAGTTTTTTGTATGCCCCCGGCAGGGTGGCATATAGCAGTTGAACTGTCCGTCAGTCCCTCCGTCTGTCTGTCTGTCCGTCCATCCGAAAACTTTAAAATTGGTCATAACTTTTGCAGTATTGAAGATAGCAACTTCATATTTGGCATGCATGTGTTTCTCATGGAGCTGCACATTTTGAGTGGTGAAAGGTCAAGGTCATCCTTCAAGGTCAAAGGTCAAAAAAAAATAATCAAAGCAGCCCATTAGGGGGCATTGTGTTTCTGATAAACACATCTCTTGTTTCCCATTAATTAAGAGCAGTCATACAAATGTTGTGCCTCAGTTGTGTAGTTGCAGTTAGGTGAAATAATCCTAAGATATCTCCTCAGACTGCTTTGTAATCCATACTTTTTCTGAAATAACTATTGTATGATGTTTAAGACTTCAAAAATGTAAACCTTATTTGTCATTATCAGTTGTAAAAATGTTCAAAAATAAAATAAAAATGAATTCAGCAAAGAATAAATTAAATTTTGACCTGTATATTCCTTTCGCACCAAATATTTTAAGCCTTTATTAACAATACAAACAAAAAGGTTTTCAGTGGAATAAATGTTGATAACATTCATTGCAGTGATAAATTGAATTTAATAAGTGTCCGTGTACTGGGGCTTTCAGCTCTATTAAACTAATTCAAATTTGATAGAGAATTTGTACACATAGTTAGTGCATTTTCTATTTATCTTCACAGTTTCTCAAACGTGACCTGGTCAATATCTACACAGATGAACTTGATGTCGCTGCGCTTGGTAGGCCATTTGTTTTGTTAAAATTGCAGTTTTGTTTTGTATCAGATTGACTTAATTAAAAATTTTAATGTCTGTGCAAAATTGATAAAAATGTGGTATACTTTTCTTTTGTCTTGGGCACACATTTTAATACTTGTACAAATCCTTATGTCACTGAAATACATGAATATAAAAACTGTTTTATGTTAATTTGCATGGAAATATGAGACATCAACTACTGTGGATTGTTAACTTGCATGAAAATAAGCAATGGAGCCATGCTTTGGGATAACAGTGTCTAATGCATGTGCGTATAATGTTGTCCAAGATTAGCACAGGATAATCAGAGACGAGAATTCCTGCTCAATCTGTTTTTTTTTCTAAGAACAGACTTTCTTAAAACTAAAAATACCATAAAAGCGTAAAGTGTTGTCCCTGATTATCCTGTGCGGACTGCACAGGCTTATCTGGGATGAAACTTTATGCACATGCATTAAGCCCTGTTTTCCTAGAGCGAGGCTCAATTTATCTGGTGCATTTTCAGATCCCCATGAAGGTTTACTGAGGTTTGGATACAACACTGTAGGGGCCAACTTTCTGGCATACCAGTCAAGGTAAATTTGATCTGGGTGAACCTACACATTATGTCAGCGTAAGGTCTCATTCATTCAACTGGCATAAATTAACATTAAAAAAATCATTACTACTGACTTTCTTATTTCTAAATGAAACTTTGTGAAAAATACGGTGCCTTCAAAACACCAATGTATATTTAATGTTGTTTTTAACTTGGTATTCACCAAAAATAGTGTGCATGCTTTCTTTGGCATTATTTATAATGAGATAAGCAATACAGATGCCGTAAATATTTGCTTTCCTGGGCCAGTGGTCACTAAACAATTCTTAGACTTGAGACTAACCCTTTGCATGCAGGGAAATTTGTCGTCTGCAAATTTGTCGTCTGCTAAAATGTTGTCTGCTGAATTTCTAAAATTAGCATTTTCATCGATTTTTTTCAAAGAATACTATCAGAATAGCAAACAGTTTGGATCCTGATGAGACGCCACGTTCTGTGGCGTCTCATCTGGATCCAAACTGTTTGCAAAGGCTTTCAAAATCTGGTTCCAGCGCTCAAAGGGCTAAGAATGAAGAATATTTATTAAATTGATATATCTTAGAATTGCTTAAATTTTGAGTCAAATATGGCATTAACCATCTCTCATTACGTATTTATTTATTAAGGACATTTTATTGCCACCATAAGCACCATTGTTGGCCTGAAAATATTCAGAAGTAATTTTTTTTTGTTCTAATTCTATTCTTAATTTTTAAATCTAAGAATGGTTTGGTGAATACAAGCCTTGTTCTTTATATTAAGTCTAGGCATGGGTTCATCAATATCCTTTTTAATGTGTCGGTGATACATGCTGTGTTTTACAGTTGCAGAGAGAGTGTCTGTGTAAGAAGAATAGTTCCTGACCTTGACCCGACAGAGGACACCCTGCCTGTGGTACAACCGTAGAGCAACTGTTATAACCCTTTCCCACTTTGATACGCATTTTATGCGTTTTTAGTCCCTTAGATTTTTTTTTTTAAATTAAAGACTTTTCTTAATTGATAAAAGTTTTAAAGGCTTCATTTCCAACCTTAAGATTCTGATGAGCAGCAAACAGCATAAAACCTGAACAGCCTGCGAGTTACTTGATGGCTGTTCTGGTTTTGTGCTGGTTGCATTTAGCCATTTTTACTTTGCTTCTGAGGGGGCAATGGTTAAAGGGGTATATACCGTGGATATTATATATGAGCCTTGTACCGGAAAAACATATGCGCATTAATTGTTTCCAGATTAGCCAATGCATTCCATAAAAGCTAATCAGGGACAACACTTTCCGCTTTTATGGAAATTTACATTTATGGGAACTCTTTTTTAAATGACATTCCAGTTCAGGAAATTCCAGTTGAGGACTGCACAGGCTTATCAAGGACGACACTTAACTCACATGCATTAATCCCAGTTTTTCCAAAACGAGGCTCGTATAACTAAGGGACTTTGGAAAGGTTATTAACCCTTTGAGCACTGGAACCGGATTTTGAAGGCCTTTGCAAACAGTTTGGATCCAGATGAGACGCCACAGAATGTGGCGTCTCATCAGGATCCAAACTGTTTGCTGTTCTGGTAGTATTGTTTGAAAGAAATTCAAAGAAAATGCTTATATTAGAAATTCAGCAGACGACATTTTAGCAGACGACAAATTTCCCAGCATGCAAAGGGTTAACAGGCAAAATTATCGCATTCTATAATAATACCACTATAAGACAAACATAGTAATTTGATTGTGTTGCTCATTGTCTAAACTGATCAGTCAAAGATTTTTTTAGCATGTATGTGCACAATGTTAAAGCATACTAAAGCAATAATTAGGCTTGGAAGTTTGTGTATTATTTAAACAAAAATGGGGGCTGGGGTATTATAATAATGATGGCATGTATTAGTTAATATATAGTACATGTAGGTGGTATTTCCGATAAATGTACCAGAACAAGGTTTTGTTGCTTTGCCATGTTTCTTATTTTCATGTTACAGCTGGGTTCTCTGGAGAGTTTCAAGTCTGTTGTGACGTCCTTCCACTCCCTGGAGGAGGACTCCATGCTGTCAGCAACATCCAGTCTGACAGAGAGGGCTGCTGATATGGGCAGGTTGTACAAACACAGCAATGCTACTTAGTTTCATTTTAACCACGCTATGGGAAAATGGGGCTAAGTGCATGTGCGTAAAGTGTCGTCCCAGATTAGACTTTCCACTTTATGGTATTTTTATTTTAAAGGACATCTCTGCTAAGTGAAAACCAGTTTGGGTGGAAAGTGTCTCTCCTGATAAGCCTGTGCGGACTGCACAGGCTAATCTGGGACGACACTTTACACACATGCTTTAAGTCGGTTTTCCCAGAGTGAAGCTCATTTGTTTCTATCTTGACTATTCATCCTATAGAGACAGCTATACTATTCACACATTTGATGACGTCCTATAGTTACAGCTATACTATTCACACATTTGATGACGTCCTATAGTTACAGCTATACTATTCACACATTTGATGACGTCCTATAGTTACAGCTATACTATTCACACATTTGATGACGTCCTATAGTTACAGCTATACTATTCACACATTTGATGACGTCCTATAGTTACAGCTATACTATTCACACATTTGATGACGTCCTATAGTTACAGCTATACTATTCACACATTTGATGACGTCCTATAGTTACAGCTATACTATTCACACATTTGATGACGTCCTATAGTTACAGCTATACTATTCACACATTTGATGACGTCCTATAGTTACAGCTATACTATTCACACATTTGATGACGTCCTATAGTTACAGCTATACTATTCACACATTTGATGACGTCCTATAGTTACAGCTATACTATTCACACATTTGATGACGTCCTATAGTTACAGCTATACTATTCACACATTTGATGACGTCCTATAGTTACAGCTATACTATTCACACATTTGATGACGTCCTATAGTTACAGCTATACTATTCACACATTTGATGACGTCCTATAGTTACAGCTATACTATTCACACATTTGATGACGTCCTATAGTTACAGCTATACTATTCACACATTTGATGACGTCCTATAGTTACAGCTATACTATTCACACATTTGATGACGTCCTATAGTTACAGCTATACTATTCACACATTTGATGACGTCCTATAGTTACAGCTATNTTACAGACATTCCCAAAAGTTTTTGAAGTCCACAGGACATCCGGTCCTGTAAACTTAGATAACTTACAGGACCGGAAAGGGATTCATAGGACCGAAACATCAATGTACAAACGTATATATCCCAATACATTTGCGAAGTTAAGTGTTATGTCGATTGGCAACAACTCAGGTGCTCCATTACTTTATGATGATTAATACTTAGTGTTAGTTGTTTTCCTAAGCCGATAAGTAACATTTGTTTTGTTAATTCCAGGGGTGTCAATTTTCCCAAATTTTAAATCCGGAAAATTAAGCCGGGGGTCTGGGGCCACAGGCCCCCAACAGGGATAAAGGCCAGAGCCCCTATGAGGGGAAACTCCCGAGCCCTAGCTTATTGTCCTTTTTTATAGTCTTTCTAGTTTCATTTTCTGATGAGTACAATGCGAAATATTATAAACCAGACCATCCGTATCACTGCATGTGTATTGTCATTCTATAAACATATTATAAAGAACGTGGAAAATAAATTAAAATCGACGAATCATACCGTAACCGAATTACGAATGTCCGAAAACATGTACGTGTTTTGCACATGAAATAAAATGTGCTTTGTGCATATCGTTTGACTGCAAAAAAATGAAAACGAGTAATCAGTAACCTTGCAAATACGTAATCAATATATAATTTGGTTAACATATTGCTTTACAATATTCTATTACAGTGCTTTACTTTGCTGTGTGATACTTTGCTTATCAATCACTTAAATTTCAAGATGGCGGACATTTGCAGATTTTCGGAAAATAGCGAAGAGGTTTCGTCAGTTACCGTTCATGTCCGTGACAGCCGCTTACTAATTAGACATCGATAAATAAAAGACCGGACGAAATCGTTACCGAGCGCAAATGTCCGGAATGCCGAGGAACGAATATTCGTTCTCAAATTATAGCGAACTTGAATGAATTCTATAAACAAAATCAACTTTTCGTCTTGAATTATTTCCCGGACATTCGGATCGGCAACATGGCATTTTCAATCGGACCTGCCTGTAAAACGTCGGTCAGGTCCGACGGTCCGACACTTTTGGGAATGTCTGTATTGCACTCCAAAAAAGTCTGCAAAAAATTAACTTCTACAACTTTTTTAATTTTGAATTAAAAAAAAAATGACTTTTGGGTCATTATTTTATATTTGAAACTTTAAAAAAATGTATTTTGGGTCATTATTTTATATCGCTAACAGTAAATGTACATGATACTATCAAAAGAATAGTTGGCCACTGTCTTGTCACTGCTCTTGTTCATGATTCATCATGTCATTAATATTGCTTTCTTGGAGGAGAGAGATTCAGAATTTTGTCAACCTAGCAAATTATTGTTGCCCAAGATGAAGCAAGATAACTTGTTCTAGTGTTAACAATATGAGCTTTTGCCCCCAAGGAAAGAAAAAAAATATGCTGAAAAAAAATCTGTTTTCAATAAGCAATGAGTTTTGTAAAATGCAGTACCTCTTATGTTCTCACTGTTTCATATATACCATTGAACTCTTATCAGCCTACATACATACATGTAGCAATGTTATGGTAGCTGGCAAAATAACCTGGTCACATTGCTGGGAGACATATTATAATATTGACCACTGCAATTAATGTGTATTATATAGATAATTGAAAAAAGTGAGGTATGAAACTGATATTATAACTTGTTCAAAACAGGTTTTGAATGTAAATGTTCCCCAGATTTTTGCCAATGTCTGTTATCTTTTAACTTCAGCCTAATAAATCACACTTTTCACAAAATCTAGCTGATTTTTAGCATAAACATATTGAATGTTTTTATGCCTTCGGTAGGGTGGCATATAGCAGTTGAACTGTCCGTCCAAAAACTTTAACATTGGCCATAACTTTTGCAATATTGAAGATAGCAACTTGATATTTGCCGAGCGTGTGTATCTCATGGAGCTGCACATTTTGGGTGGTGAAAGGTCAAGGTCATCCTTCAAGGTCAAAGGTAAAAAAATAAAATCCAAGGGAAGTAATAAGCTTTTAAAGGGAAATAATTTCTTAACCTGCCAAATGATATATAGAAATTTTATATATAATATTATGAAGCCATACAACTGAAGCATAATCAAAATGACATTTTATGGTCAAACAAAGCACACAATGATACGTTTGGGCATACAAGTATCTTAGGTACTTTAAAGTAACAATAAAGGTGACGATCCGTAATTATTTACCGATTTTTTAATATTTTTTCATATTTTATTTATAAAGGTTATCAAAAAACAGTATATATATATGCTATTGGACATAACCATAAAAAAATGAGCAATACAACTTGTTTTGAGCTCAAAATACAGTGTCCTCCAAGTCAATTGTGTTTACAAACAATCAGTTTGTTTACATCGCTGTTTACTTGATCATGCCGAGCGATTCCGAGCCGGTTTTCCGATAACAAATTTTGATTGGTCGGTACAAGACATTGTGTATCATGTGAGCAGGTCAAGGGTGAAAGGCCAGACATTCAAAACAAAAATGGCGTCGAGTTCAAAAAGAAGATGTACACTCGCCTGCAAGCATACACACACGGTCGCTAATACATCTATGTTCGACATACACCTCCAACAAGAATGACAAAGGCTGACAGTAACAGTTAAACTCTTCAATGGGAGTGCAAATAACAAATATTAAAAACATCAAGCTGTACTTCGATTTACACATATATATATATA
>VMBQ01001612.1:58831-72398 GCA_007657795.1 Dreissena rostriformis
TAACTTCTATGTCCCTTGAGATATAACCTTCATATTTGGTATGCATGTGAATATGGACAAGGCCTTTCCATACGCACAAATATTTTGACCCCTGTGACCTTGACCTTGAAGTAGGGGTCTGCGTTAAGGTTTCAAAATCTGCGTTTAGGTTTCGAAAAATGCTCATAACTTCTATGTCCCTTGAGATATAACCTTAATATTTGGTATGAATGTGTATATGGACAAGGCCTTTTCATAGGCACACACATTTTTACCCCTGTGACTTTGACCTTGAAGTAAGGGTCTGCGTTTAGGTTTCAAAATCTGCGTTTAGGTTTCGAAAAATGCTCATAACTTCTACGTCCCTTGAGATATAACCTTCATATTTGGTATGCATGTATAGATGAGCGGTCTGCACCCGCTAGGCGGTGCTCTTGTTCATTTAGTATTTGTATGTAGTACTTGAATAAAAATTTTGAGCAAAAGTTATTAGATGGAAAAAAATCAGCAAAACTGCCGCAACACCCCTTAATGATAGACGAAAATCGTGTTGTTTTTTTAGCTCACCTGAGCATAATGAGCTATTGTAATTGACTGGCCGTGTCCTACATGTGTCGTGGTGTGTCAACTTTTAGCTCTTTATCACACTAGAGGCCACATTTTCCATCTTATATTGATGTTACTTGTTCAGAATGTATATCTTAAAAATATCTAGGCGGAGTTCGAATCTGGGTCACACGCGTCCAAAAACTAGGTCACAAGCTAAAATGTTATAGAAAGTATGATTTAATCTTGATGAAACTTTGTCAGAATGTAAATCAGGACAATATATAGGGCAAGTTCAAATTATTATTTTTTGGTCACTGCATCCCAAAACTAGATCACAAGGTATAATCTTAGGAAAACCTTTTTATCACTCTAGAGGCCATATTTATGACACAATCTTTATGAAACTTGGTCAGAATGTTAATGTTGACAATATCTTGACTGAGTTTGAATCTTGGTCATGTTTGTCCAAAAACTAGGTCACCAGGTCAAATCTTAGAAAAACCTTGTTATAACTGTAGAGGCCACATATAAGACTCGATCTCGATAAAAATTGGTAAGAATGTTAACCTTCATTAAATCCAGACCGAATTTGAATCTCAGGGTCACGTTTATCCAAAAACTAGGTCACCAATTCAAATCTTTGAAAAACCTTGTTACCATTCTAGAGGCCACATTAATCGTGATGGAACTTGGTCAGAATGTTTATCTTGAAAATATCTAGGCTGAATTAGAATCTGGGTCATGTGCGTTCAAAAACAAATCATACAAAACCTTGCTATCACTGTAGATGAAACCTGGTCAGAATGATCATCTTTCTCAATGTAAATGAAACTAAAATTACTTGTTAAGAATCTTCATGTTAACAATATCAAAACCTACTTTGATTACGAGTCAAAAGTGTTCATAAACTAGGTCACAAGTTTTTTTTTTTTTTTTTTTTTAACCTTGTAACTACTCTAGAAGCTACATTTATGGCTCAATCGTGTTCATATTAATCATTACCATATGTGGGATGAGTTTGAATCTGGGTCATGCGTTAATATACGAGGTATTTTCATCAAAACTTTGATACTACTATAAAGGCTACATTTATGACTCAATCTTGATGAAACTTGGTCAGAAGGTCGTTTTGGACAATACTAGACCAACTCACATGTGTCAAAAAACTAGGTCACTAGGTCAAGTTACAACAATTGGTTTACTTTGAGTTCAGGTGAGCGCTTAAGGGTCATCATGACCCTCTTGTTTAAATTAAATTATTTTCATGCTATTTATTTGACTTATGAGCACAGAATTCCATGAGACTGCACCTATTCCTAGGCCTTGATAACTGTAATCTTCATACAATACTCTCACAATATTATCTTTACCGTTTTACATTGTCTTCAATCTTCCAGGGTAAGGTCACTTACATCGCAAAGTTCTGCGACCAGGAATAGTTCTGACCCCAACTTAGCGATCAGGAATACATCTGACCCAACCTTAGATGACCCTGGCTTCATGTTTGATCAGTTTGATCAAGAGGACCCTCTAGCTGTGGAAACCAGTGGCCATGACCCCAGTGACCTTGAAAAGAAAGGTAAAACCTCTATGGGACTGAATTCAAGTAAAAGCGGAAGCGCAAATGACCTTGTGCATGATTCAGATCCTGGAGAAATTAAATTCAGGGCAGATTCAAACTCGTCTGAATTTTACTCCATTGATATAGACAGGGATTTGAAATGTATGGCCAAAGGATGTAAGTGCAATAAAAACGAAGGAAAACAAAGCTGCAATAGGAAAATTTATGGGAAATCCGCATTGTCATTTGAAAGAGCAGATCTTGAATCAGATTTTCAAGATAGCAATGATGGCAAATTAGACAATATAATGTGCAATACAGAAAAATTGTCTACAAAAAGTGTTCGTACAATACAAAGTGGTGATCTAAAAGTTACAGAAAGTAATGAAAGTACGTTTGAAAGTGATTTTGAGAAATCAAAAGATAGTTGTGATAATAGGGACGACAGGAATGACACTGTAGGACCTATCTTGTGGGATTTAGAAAAACAGGGAGAGAGATGTACAAACATTGACTACAATTCGGTTACTCCAAATTTATCATTGGAAGAAGATGAAAGTACATGTAATGACAAAGACAATCCTAATGAAGACCAAGGAACAAAATACTCCACAGAAATGTCTGACAGTGAATCAGTGCCAAAATTGAATGAACCTAGTACATGTTGTGATACAGTTGAGTCAGATATTGAAAATCAAAAAACGCCTGAAGCTGATAATTTATTACATACTCAATATCCAAACAGTTCTGCAGATGATGATTTCGAAGAAACTCTTATGCCCCAGGGTTTGCCTTCCAACTATCATCCACCCACCATCGCTAGGCAGCCTCTGACCGTTGCTAGGCAGCCAAAGAGGCAGTGGAAATTCTTCACTCCGTATAAAAAAATGCAAGATGGGGAGCATTCCATAGGTACTGTTGTTTTTTTTCCATGCAGATCGTTGTGAAATACTTATGTAAAAAAATTGAATGTATTTAAGGCCAATTTTTGTTTTTCTTGATAAACAGAGTTCTATACTTATTAGGCAATTTCTCTCAACAACATGATTTTTCTTTTTCCAAGTTAAAATTGGAAGCTCAACTGTATTTGATCTTTACCTGTAGAAAATATTATTGAGGGAGAAAATGTAATATATGTCAGACACTCAATGAGAAATATTTTGCTTAACCCTTTGAGCGCTGGAACCGGATTTTGAAGGCCTTTGCAAACAGTTTGGATCCAGATGAGACGCCACAGAACGTGGCGTCTCATCAGGATCCAAACTGTTTGCTATTCTGATAGTATTCTTGGAAAAAAAATCAAAGAAAATGCTAATTTTAGAAATTTAGCAGACAACATTTTAGCAGACGACAAATTTCCCAGCATGCAAAGGGTTAAAGCATTAATTTTTGCCATTTGTACAAACAATCAGCATTTTTGAAAACCTCGAGCCATTTTACTGGCACGTTAAATAGTTAAACTTTTACTGCATCAAGCCTTCATAAATTCTGCTATAACTATTGAAACTGTGTTTTTTAATAGTTCATCATGCACACAATGTTAACAAGGTTTGAAAAAGTGATGTTCTTGTAACAAAATAGAGAAACTTGTCTCTCCTTACTTTCACCAAGTTGACTATTAAAGTGCCATTCATTTGGAGCAGATTATAACTTAAAACAGTAGAATCATTGCAAAGCAAATATTAAATCCTTATTTGCTGGAAGGAAGTATATTGATTGAGTAAGGAGGTGTTTTATTTTATGACAACATAAATATATGTTAACAACTGGATTCAAAATCAGATTAGGACGCAACATTTTCTTGGCAAATAGTTCAAGGAATACGTGGAAATTTGGGGGTTACTCAAACACTTAATAAACAGACATGCATTGCGACAACAAATGAGCATATAAATCACATTGTAAAACAATTTCAACAAAGATCAGAAAACACCAACAACGTTTGATATATTATATTGGAAGGGGATTGTAGGGGTTTAATCAGTTTCTGAAATAATATAAACCATAAAAGGACATCCATTCGTAGAATACTGGTTTAAATGATGTGAACAAGTAAGGTGGAACAGTGTTTGAATTAAGTTTAAAAGTATGTGGATTATTTTCAGAAAAAAAGGAATTTCTGTTCAGTTATACTAAAGCTTTAAAAAGTAGTCTGGTGTTGCTGTTTATTTTGGAGGGTTTTGCCTACCATCTCCCTGAGACCCCTGACGAAAACTTCCAGAAAAGCGGAAAGGGTCGTCCCTGATTAGGCTGTGCGAACTGCACATGCATATCTGGGACAACACTTTACGCACATGCATTAACGGGAACATGGTGATATCTATACTTACAGGCCAGGTGCTGATGAGGGTCCTGAGTAGTTATGGCAACTTGCAGCATGTTGTTTACAGTCTGTTGCTAGGGAGACCAGTGGTAGTCATGGGAACAAAGAAACAGGAGGCAACAATAAGAGATATTCTCACCGCCCTGACTCTGTTTGTGCCAGTTACAACAAGGTTGGTATATCTTAAGTTGAAGGCATATTCCACTCAGTGTTTATATTCCAACCTTTTATTGCTGCTGACTTTCATGCTTCTGCATTATATTTTTTTCGAACATGAATGAAAATAGAAGCAGCTTCAGAAAAAAAACTTGAAAAGCAGTGTGACCCTGAAAACTTTTTTTTAATATTTTTATCATAATAAGCTAAGTAGTTTTTAGTTAATTGTAATCCTAGGTGAATATAGGTTTTCCCCCGTTCTGGGATCCTGCGATAACTAAAAATAAACTTAAGCTACTTTGATGAAACTTGGTACAGTATATGGATAGAGGGCCATATGGGGAGTTTGTATGTTATTTCAGTTTTTATGCTCCCCCAAAATTTTTTGGGGGAGCATTATATAGTCGCCGCTTCGTCTGTCCATCTGTGTGTGTGTGTGCGTCCGTCCGGATTTTTGTCCGGGATATTTCTCAGCAACAAATGACCGGAATTCAATGAAACTTTATGGGAAGCTTCACTACCAAGAGGAGATGTGCATATTATCAGCGGGTTCTGGTCGGATGATTTTTCACAGAGTTATGGCCCTTTGAAATTTTCCATTAACTGTACATATAGTGCAATTCTTGTCTGAGCTATTTCTCAGCAACTTATTACGGTATTTCAATGAAACTTTATGGGAAGCTTTACTACCAACAGGAGATGTGCATATTATCAGCCGGTTATGGTCGGATATTTTTTCACAGAGTTATGGCCCTTTGAATTTGTTTTGTCCAAAGTTATGCCCCTCAAGACGTTTCCTTTTATTGTGTCGCCTGACTATGGTCAGGGGACATATAGGTGTTACTTCGTCGGCGTCGTCTTAAGCTAGGTTGATGAAACTCGGTATGTGGATGACTATGCATGTTATTTCAGTTTTTTGTCAGACCAAAGCTGTGGTTGCTATAGTTACAGAAATAATTGAAATCTACATCCTACCATAACTTAAGAGTACTAAAGCTTGGTAAATCAAACTTATTGAGATCCCGTTCTTACTCCAGACAACATTATCCCAGTAGGAGACTGCAGTTATGTCAGTGACAAAGCTTTTGTATTTATCTACTTTTATTATTTGTTGATTTGTGTTTGTTGTCAAAAGTTTCCTTGAAAACACTTAATTGACCACATTTATTACTTAATCTTCATGAAACTTGGCCAGAACTTTTGTTTCATTCAATGATATATTCGACTTATTCAAAACTAATTTATAGTGGGTCAAAAGCTAAGTCGCCATCGCAAATGAAATTATAAGCGTGTGAGCACTATAGAGCCCACAAAACTTTATAAATGTTCACATCAAACATTTTCAGCGCCTAATTCGAGCTAATTAGAGCTATAACTATGGCCATTTTGTTTGCCAACTATCAATTGTATGACCTTTGACCTCAGGGAGAGCTCAGTGAACCTGCTATGTGTGATACGTCAACTGAAGATGACAGACGTACATAAGTTCCAGCTTTGTGGAGTGATACGCTCTGACAAACACCCTGGGGACTACATTCTGCCGCAGTCAATCAGGGTAAGTATCCATTATAGTGTTTTATGCTGATTGCTGGAGTAAATAGTGATTTTGTGTTTTGTGAAAGTTTTTTCTCTAAAGCTTTTATGCAGTTTGTTCAGTTGAATAATTGGTTGTTGTTTCATACAAATTAGGTAATTAGTTATTATTTTTCTCACATAGTTTTAATTTATCAATTTATAAATATCTTACATATTTTTGACAACAACATTGTTACACAATTAACTCAAATTAAAAGTTATATTTGCACTCCTGCTTTGGTTTTGTATATATGTCATTATTTTCCTCCAATATAAATGCTTTATCAAAACTTCAATTTGTAACATTTTGACCAATCTTAGTTTCTGGTTTTGTAAAATACATAGACATCCTTTTAAAACACACTAAATACATGTACATTGTAGTAACATTTCGACCATTCTTACATTTTGTGCTTGGGGCTTATTTAGAGCTCTTGCATGGTAATGTATCTCTAAAAATTAACCTTAATTTATTAAACTCTTTTGGCATACATGTACATTATGCGTTTATTTTGTTTCCAGTTTTTTTTTCTCAGAACTCAACGTAGACCATGACATTGAAGTTAAACAGTGCCATAAAAGGATTGTCTGTGTGATTATTTTGTTATGCCCCCTTCTTCGAAGTATATCGTTTTTGGCCTGTCTGTCATTCTGTCTGTCATTCTGTCCCAAAACTTTAACCTTGCTTATAACTTTTGGAATATTGAACATAGCAACTTGATATTTGGCATGCATGTGTATCTCATGGAGCTGCACATTTTGAGTGGTTAATGGTCAAGGTCATCCTTCAAGGTCAAAAAATACATTCCAAGGGAAGTAATAAGCAGTAATAAGCTTCAAAAGGGAGATAATTTCTAAACCTGCCAAATGATATATTGAAATTTTATATATATAATGTTATGAAACCATACAACTGAAGACATTTTATGGTCCAGCCAAGCACACAATTATACCAATTAGGCATATTAGTATCTTAGGTACTTTAATGTTACCTGTGAATCTACAGTCACGGTAGTGGCTTATAATTATTTGCTACTAAAAATAGAGATTTTTTAGAATTTATTTTCAAGGGAAGTAATTCATATAATTATAAACCTCAGATTATATATTTCCTTACCAATATTTTAAGTTCTTTTCAAAGTTACTGTACATATTTTGTATTTTGTTTATTTATAACTTAAATTATTGATGTGTCAAAGGTTTTGTTTAAATGATATAAGTATCATTTCTTTCCTGTACCAATTTGTCAATGGTAGGTTTCATTACATACCTGTGCAATTATGTCCATAGATACATGATGAGCTGTGGCTATGATCTAACCCTGGCAGGGTGGCATACAGCAGTTGAACTGTCTGTCAGTCTGTGTGTCTGTCTTCCAAGGTCAAATAAAAAAAAAAAATCCACACAGTTATTATTTGATCAAACCTTGTTCAGGACCACTATCTCATGTTACATTCAAAATAACAAAGCCCTTGAACTTGTGGTTTCAGAGGCAAACATTTAAGTTATTTATTATGCCCCCGTTAGGGTGGCATATAGCAGTTGAACTGTCTGTCAGTCCGTCCGTCTGTCTGTCCGTCCGTTCGTCCGACAACTTTAACATTGGTCATAACTTTTGCATTATTGAACATAGCAACTTGATATTTGGCATGCATGTGTATCTCATGGAGCTGCACATTTTGAGTGGTGGAAGGTCAAGGTCAAGGTCATCCTTCAAGGTCAAAGTTAAAAAAAAAAAAAAAATCAAAGCGGCACATTAGGGGGCATTGTGTTTCTGACAAACACATCTCTTGTTCGCATGGCTTTTAACTCAGGTCTAGTACTAAAACAAATATATTCATTGTAACAGTTCTGTAATACTAGTATATATTCATGCGTAAAGGTCAGTGTCAGACTAATGTTTGGGAGCTATGCTTGTTTCACATTGTTGTATATGTTAAGTGAGCCGCGCTCTGCGAAAACGGGGCTTAATGCATGTGCGTGAAATCTAGGACTACACTTTCCGCTTTTATTGTATTTTTTGTTATAAGGAAGTCTTCTTAGCAAAAATCAAGTTAAGGCGGAAAGTGTTGTCCCAGATTCACCTGTGCCTACTGCACAGGCTAATCTGGGACGACACTTAACAGACATGCATTAAACCCCGTTTTCCCAGACTGTGGCTCATATATAATAAGTATTTCCTTCATTGCTAGCGCTACGTGACTGTGGTGGATGTAGACAGGTGTCTCATACAGGGTCATCCCTACCAGGGCACACTGCTTGCCTTCCTGCCCTCCATACACGCCCGCAAGAAGACCTTCAAGACAGAACACATACTCTTCCCGTATATCCAGCTGTGAGTAGCTTTAATGGCTTAGTTTAGTTTAAACCTATTAATTTTAGCTTGATTACATCCAAAGCCTTAGGCCTATTGAAACGCTCACGAGTCCGTTTCCTGGGTAGAACCAGTACTTGGTGTCTTTTGGGGAGATCTAAAGAAGCCTCACACAGTGTGGATTGAACCTGTGACCTCCTGGTCGCTATGCAGATACCATAATCACTATGCCACGGTGAAATGGCATAATGGCTTATTTGTGCATAATATTTCTAGTTTGCAATATTTATTCAGTCAAGTTAAACTTTAATACAAGAAAGAGTACCTATATTGATTGTTTGATTGGCAATAATCAGACAATGTTAAGCCATAATAATCATATGCATGTAATATTATACTGATAATAATGAATGTGTCTGTCATTATCTTCCCAAATTCTTATAATTCATTACTTATAATACTCAAATAACTGAATTTATTGATATGAAAAATGTTATAATGCTGTCAAGAACTTTGTTATGCAGTTTTCATGCAATGATCACATCATTATACAAATCAATGTACATATATGAGACGCTAATTTTTCCTTTTGGTTCTTTTTGCAGCTGTTTGGAGGAGATTTCAATGAAGGCATTCAGTTTCTACCACTGTATAACGGCGCGGGACGGAATGCAGGACATTAGGTGGGTGACACTTTCAGATGAGATGCAAGCTACCTTTGGAATGTACAGCAAACTCTACAAACACACCAGTTGTTAACCCTTTGGGCGCTGGAACCAGATTTTGAAGGCCTTTGCAAACAGTTTGGATCCAGATGAGACGCCACAGAACGTGGCGTCTCATCAGGATCCAAACTGTTTGCTATTCTGATAGTATTCTTTAAAAAAAAATCGAAGAAAATGCTAATTTTAGAAATTTAGCAGAGGACATTTTAGCAGACGACAAATTTCCCAGCATGCAAAGGGTTAATTGCAGTTTTTTCTTGTTTGTAGCCGTCAGTATTGTATAACTTATTACTTCTTTGTAGAATATAAATTAGCCTCCCGTGGGAAAACCGGGCTTAATTAATGTGCGTAGTGTTGTTCCAGGTTAGCCCGTGCAGTGCGCACTGTCTTATCAGGGACGGTACATATTTCTCTTTTATGGAATTTTTTGTTTAAAGGAAGTCTCTTCTATATGACATTCTAGGCAGAAATTGTCCTCCCTGATTAGCCTGTGAGGACTTCACAGTCTTATCTGGGACGACACTTTTAGCACATGCATTAACCCACGTTTTCCCAGAGGCTCAAACTATGGTGAGTAAAATTATTTGCAACTTTATTTTGCTTGTTTTTTCATATTCCAGAGAGGCGAATGTGTTGCAGAGGAGTGCCATGCTGGAGCTGTCCTCAGACAAGTTCCTCAACAGAGCGGGCCTGCTCAACTCTGACTGCAGGATCATCAAGGTACTGGACACACCACTGGAATCAGTTGGAGTATAACCTAGCTCAATGAGCACAACATTTTTGAGCTTCATCTTAGTGTTCATCTTAAACAATCAGCCAATGGAAATCAAAGCTCAATAGTACCAAGCATAACAATTGGTTTAAAGTTGAGACCAGGGGTATGTTAGGTATTGAAAACAGGTAAAGTTATGGGACCTTGGTATTAATCTCATACAATTTATCGGGCGGAAATTTAAACTCAAAAGTAATAAGCAATCTATCTTTCACCTTGTAGTCAACTTTGGACTTTCCTTTGTTATTATTATTATACCGGATTTATATAGCGCCCTTTTCATAAAGAGTGCACGTTCAAAGGCGCTTAACATAAGAACATTTGACGTATCGCAGATACAAATACATTTTGCAACACAGTTTCAAAAGAAATCGATCAAAGGTACTCAATTATACTATAAAACTACTCTATTATACTTATACTATAAGTACTACGTATAGCTATAAGACAATTATTGACAAAATAAAATCTAAAACTTAAACTATAAGTACTACGTAAAAAAAAAATGTTATGGATTGCCACAATCCTCATATGGTACATTCAAGTATACGATAAGCAAAGCTCATTTGTGACCAGCATTCTTGATTGGTCAATATTTTAAGTAGAAAAAGAAATTTTGTACTTGTTGGGCCTGGTTCCATGACTTGGGAAGTTCTTAAAATAATGACCAATAAATTTAATACTTTGATCACTTTTCTGTGTTACATATTCATTCCCTATATTCTTATCTTGAAGATGTTGAATATAACATGTGGATTGTATTCATATGCAATATTTTCTTTTACTGACTAGTTTTGGCGAAATGACATCGAAAGTGTCAAATGTCTTCATGTCAGTAAGCAACTTTCATAACTTGTGAGCATATTTTCATGAAAAAGCCTTGTACCAAAATTCCTCAACTACAGGTAATTATGATAGGTTTCTAGTCATGGCAAAAGTGGACATGTATTTGTAAACAAATTGTTTGAATTGAGAGATATTTAGGGATAATTGTTTAAAAAAATATGTTTACATCAATGAAATCAAGTGGAATAAAAAAAATCTGACTTGTAAGTAAACAAACATTTTCCTTCAAGTCAGAAAACTCAGCAGAAATGTATCTAAGGTTGTTCACTAGACTGCCCTACTTACATGTATCAGTATACTAGTACTACTGGCTCCACATCTATACGATTTCAATCTCTGGCTTAAAAAGTATTGACCAAGAGAATGTTTTGCTTTATGTTTGCTAAATGTTTAAGATTAAAGTTAACAATATATGTTATGGACCTTGACTGTGTTGCCTGTTTGAATATTCGAGCCAGTGCCAGGCTTCTTACAACAGTGTTATATTTGGCTCCATTTCAGCACTTGGCAGAGTTGGTCAAGGTACAGCAGATTGAAGAAGAATTCAACTGCAAATATCTGACAGGTACAGCGGTTTGTAATATATCCCTTTGAGCGCTGGAACCGGATTTTGAAGGCCTTTGCAAACAGTTTGGATCCAGATGAGACGCCACAGAACGTGGCGTCTCATCAGGATCCAAACTGTTTGCTATTCTGATAGTATTCTTTGAAAAAAAAATCAAAGAAAATGCTAATTTTAGAAATTTAGCAGACAACATTTTAGCAGACGACAAATTTCCCAGCATGCAAAGGGATATTGTAAATCATATGAGCCTGGCTCTGAGAAAACTGAGCAGTCTTATCAGGGACAACTCTTTTCAGTTTATGTTTAAAGGATTTCTATTAGTGAAAATCCAGTTTATTCCAAGGGGGAAGTCACTGATTAGCCAGTGAAGACTGCACAGGCTTATCTTTGATGACACTTTACACACATGCATACGAGTCTTGTAAAAATAACTTACAAAGATATGAGGAACTTATAATACTTGGTTTGATATCCTGAAGTGCAACCCCTGGGTATGTTGCAAGTGTGTTCCAGTGATTTTATTATAAATATATTTTTAATGTTCCGCCCCAAGTACAATAAAAATGATAATTTCAATAGTTTTACATTGAAGGGCCTACACAGCTAATTTTTGCCAAATAAATGTCTAAATAATTGAGTACACAGAAGTCAATTATCATCTGGCATAAGTTATAACATAAGACGGCATATGCTAGATTGCTTGATATGAAAAGAAACACCATTTCTGTAATAATTTTCCTATTGCAGATTCCCCTGCCTACCCTTTCAGTGCAGTGTACCAGCCGACACAGATCTTCAAACTGTAAACAACCCAACTGTCAAATAGCTGGTGCTGATATGCGTTGAAAGCTCCTTCTGCATCATGCCATATTTATTCACCATGGTGTCTAAGATGGACTCCATTTGTGAAGCTGTTAACGAAATTCATAGGCTAACACATATCATTTTAATGTGTAGAATTTTAGTAATGGTATAACATTATAAAAATTCATGGTTTCGTGAAATACATTTCACGAATCTACAGACACATTGATTTTTTTAAAGTGAGGAATATACATTAAATTTAACTTGTGTGTGTATAATTGCATAAATACTAGACAATGTAGTAAGTGCCAAAACCAACCTGATGTTGACTTACTGAAAATGTTGCCATGACAACTATGACATGACCTAATTTTATTTTAAATAAGTATGTCAAAATGTTTTAGTATCAAGGGCAATTTCTGTTTACCAGTATAACTTTAGGCATTATTTTGAAAACACCTTAGGGGTAGATTACTTTATTATTTGGTTACTTGATTAACAAAGATACGCCTACCGCTTAAACAACTTATTTTCAGAAAACCAGTGTTTGTACTTTGGTTACACACGCAGGGTATATTCAAAATTATCTTACTTTATACAGAATACTACTTTTTCTTTGGCTAAGCCAGCCACATGCTGACCGTGTATTTTTAGCTCACCTGAGCGATAGCTCGGGGTGAGCTATTGTGATCACTCAGCGTCCGGCGTCCGTCCGTCCGTCCGTCTGTCTGTAAACAATTTGTAAACATCTTCTTCTACTAAACCATTGAGCCAATTTCAACTAAATTTCATGTTGAGCATCCCTAGGTCATGGGACAAAAGAATTGTTAAAAAAAATTTGATCACATAACCAAGATGGCCGCCATGACCATATATGGTAAAAACCTTAAAAAATCTTCTTGTCAGAAACCGCTCATCAGATTTTCAAAAAATTTCACAGGGATGACCTTTGAAGGCTCCCCTGAAAAAGTTGTTCAAAGAAATTTGATTCGTCAAAAAACATGGCCGCAGGAGCTCGTTGAACTTTGCATGTGTCGGTCGGTCCGTCCACCAGGTGGTTTTCAGACGATAACTCAAGAACGCTTGTGCCTAGGATCATGAAACTTCATAGGAACATTGATCATGACTCGCAGATGACCCCTATTGATTTTGAGGTCACTTGGTCAAAGGTCAAGGTCACAGGTGAAGGTCACAGTTACTGGAAATAGGCAGGATTTAGCATGGTTCAAACAAGGGAAACAACCTACCGTTTATGCATGTTCTTTTTGTTACAGCAGTTGCCTCCCTTGTAATTTATATAAATTTTACCAAATGTAAGGCTAACTACATTTTTGTAATGCATTGTATCAATAAACATCGGGCAAAAATGAAATTAAGGCACCACCACCACCACCACCA
>VMBQ01001612.1:82096-116213 GCA_007657795.1 Dreissena rostriformis
ATGATTATTTCATTCAAAACTATCGTAACTTGAGTTTTTAGGGGCAGATCGTGGATTTTGCATTGTAATATGAGTGTTTTTTCGTAAAAATTTGGGGCCGAATGGAAATAAGTATATATTTTTTCCAAATGGGACCTAAAATTTCCAATTGAAGGTTAAACAAAATATTTAAAAAAATGTTGTTTCAGATCTCAACATTTAGTTCATCTCCCCTCCATCTCTATTTATAAGTTGAACCGTAATAAATATAATATTGAAAACACTCTTATTCTCAATTTTGAAGCATTTGTTACAACACTGTCAATTGTCTCTTGTGTAAGATTATAAACTACATTCGTACTCATTGAAATGTTTGTGGATTAAAGTGAGACTGCACGATTTTTATATGTGTTAAATTGATATATATATATTGATAAAAATATGTTACAATAACACAAAATAGGCAAGAAAAATTATACATTGAAGACGAATTTTATAAAATGCAGCAAAGACAAATTAGCGCCCGAGCCGATTGTGACGATGATATTTCGTACATATTTTCCTATAGTTACGTACACTTCGAACATGCTATACCCAGGCTGATGTTTGCTTGTACAAAAGTGTTACATTAAGTGTCCACAGCCTTGACAGTATTTCATATCGAGATGTGTTAGGAATTCATGAGAATATACACAAATAATAAGCCGGTGTTTGTTATCTCTTAAAATATTTATTAATCAGTAGTCACTCGCATATCCCAGCGTCAGTTTGGGTAACGAAAAGTGAATTTGGTGTATTCGGTGTCTTCTGTGGGTCTAAACAAACAACAACAACACGCAATGGAGACGACGATGAGCGGAATATGTTGAATAATTGTGAATTATGAGAAAGGTAGTTGACGGTAAGCAGTGTTCCTAGTTTCTTTCACCGGCCTTTTGATTATTATACCATGAATCGATGTAGGGTACCCTGTTTTTCCAGTAATTTCCCTTGTAAACTGGAAAATGGGCGGGTCCGGGGTCTGATGCGTTGCACTCCTGTAGTCTTTATACTATATAGGGGTATATTTTTTTTATTTAGCCATTAGATTAGCTATATTGATAAAATTTCAAACTCCTGTGGGTAGACATATTAAAGTTATCATATAAATAATGACAAACAATATGGCATATGAGATTATAGCAACATGCCACGACTACATGAATCAAAAGTCATGATATTATTGTATCAACATAGCAAATCCTTCATAACTTGACCAAAAGACAGATCAACTCTCCCCAAACAGATTTGGTCACAATCGCTGCTAAATAAACAAAATGTTTGATATAACAAAGAGCTCTTATAAAAAAAACACACATTTATTTAAGACAGATGCAGCTAACAATCTACATCTTCAGCACGAATACTAAAAATGAAGACAGAATAAAGTGAGAAATTGTAACTTTTTCTACCTGAAGTAAGTTTGGGATTTACTTCACCAAACGGGGAGGGAGGTGCGCTCCTTGGGGGTGTCGATGGAGTCAGGTTCATCGGAGTACACCTTCTCCGTTTGGGAGTTGTTTGTCCAGGGCTGTGCACAGGGTCAAATTCTAAACTTCTTTTCAGCGTCGCTCCACAGGCCATTTTCCAAACTTGACCTACTTAATAGCCAGCAGTATCTTTAAGGTTTTTATGAAGATGGACCAACAAAATAGCCTTTCTTAACTAGAATATAGTTCGTAAAGATAATCCCTGTTGCTAAGATTTATGAATAAATCCAGTAACTAGCCGAGATTACTTCGATATAGTTGATCACTATTCGTTCCTTCAGCAAAGATGGCCGATGACAAAAACAAACTGACAGCCTCGATTTGAAATCTAACGGGAAGGGTCGTTAAATCAAAGAAGGAACAAAACGTTGTGGGGGAGAGGTTGTAACACACTGAATTTTGTTTTGGCGATTTTCGAAAAATAATCATGAAATGTCGTGTTATTAAATATATATGTAATTTAAACAACGTATTTAAATAGTTTGTCAGTTTTAACAAAGACCTATCAATATACATATATTAAATTGATAGGTCTTTGGTTTTATTACTGAACAACATTGTTCATACATTACTGATCTAAAAAGACACACTGACAGGTATGTGTACATTATTTCGGTAAACCTTCCTATTGTGTTTCTGATTAGCATTCACGGACGTATTTAGTTGTTATTTACTTGTTTCTCTCATATAATAAATGATTTAAATAATACAGTACTCTGCAGTGAGCAAAATATATTTCAACAATCAGTATTTTTTTCAACACAATTGCGTAGATAATCGACCACAGGAATGATACTATCAATAATAATAATAATAATAATAATAATAATAATAATAATAATAATAATAATAATAATAATAATAATAATAATGACTTAAACAAGTATTTGCTTATGATCATATGCGATCATTTTTTAAAAAGGCGAACGGACGGACACTAAACGCTACATTATGTAGCCATCGGTTATTAAAATACACATGGATTTATGATTATTTTTGTAAGAATTATTTCAGGTGTAAATCAAGCTATACACCTTTCCGTGTTTGCTCACTCCAACAGCGTGCATGCAGGGGTCAATCACCTTGCTTTTATTTTACCATGATCGATAATGTTGCAACATTCTTATTACGGATGCAACAGGTTACGAGCCTAAAGCTCGAGTGGTCATTGTCGGCTCGGGTCCTTCTTAAAAGTACCCGGGTACTCTTAAGTGTACAACACTGTACCCCGGGTACGGAAAATACGCTAAAAGGCACCCGGCAAATATTACATTGTACCCTAGATTGGTTACCTCCCCTTATCTATCGTTACTCTCTATATATATATTATAGTCAACGGTTATATTCAACGGGGAACCAGTTAAATTGTACCCGTACTTTATTCCCGCCCCAAATCCGATGTCGTAAAACGCGCTACCGAATTACGAAACAAAATTCATTTTGAACAAAACCTGCCTCAACATGCTTTTTTGAGTATGAGTTTCGATAATATTGAGGCCATTTAACAGAAAATTTATTTAAATATGAGCATAATTAATTTAAAAAAAAAATGAGCCGACAACGACCATTTAAGCGTTGATATTCCCGGGAACGTTTGAGTATATTTTCCGTACCCGGGGTACATTTTAGTATGCTTGGTACGCTTTAGAGTACTGGTACCCGGGGTACTTTAAAGTAATACCCGAGCCGACAACGACCAATCGAACGTTACTAAAACATTGACCAATTAACTTACTAACGTAACCGGTTATAAAACTGGTTTACCGACAAAAAAAAACACTCGAAATATTTAATTATACTGTCAAAACTGTCATAATGTACGTAAATGTACTCTATAATTTATGGCTGTTTACTTTAGTAACATAAGCGGTCATATCATGTTCGTGATACTGAATTTTTACTTGTCTCCTGTGCATAGCAACATTAAAACAACAGCTCAAAATTGAGACCAACGCTCCTCTCAATCGCATAGTTTTAATATCCCGTTTTTGTATTATTTTCTGGGCAAGTAATTACCTCTTTATCACAACTTTCTTACAACCTGAAATGATAAAAAAAAAAAGCTAATTCTCTTCAATTAAACCTCCAACACTGAACTTATATATAGAATACCTGTGAATGATGTTTATCGGAATGTTATCAAATATCGCCATATTTATGCAGCCTCACGCGTTTATGGCATTCGATCTTTTGACCATGAAAGTAAATTGGCCTCATTAATGTTTTATGGTAGTTCTGCCCAGGATTATTTCATGATTCATTCTAATGGACCTCATTTGTTTGCCGTAGCGTTATATAGGGGTAAGGTTAGACATGCACGACTCAAGATCTCTGAACTTCCTGATATTACATGCTTCTAGATCGGTATGTTAACCATCTACACTTTAAAACATAACATCTCACATCCGTGCTGCACAAATGGTTGACTGTAACTATAACAATTAGATACTGCACTAGACTGGAGTACGTATTGTTTATATTTCGTCTTTACAATGCGAGATGACGCAAATTTTCTCGCTTTCCGAGTTATTAAATCTGACAGTCTTACGCGGCTATTGGCCGACCCAACTATTTAGTATTACTAACTGACAAGTTATGCGAACGCTTCGATTACACTTGACAGCGTCAGGGCCCCACGGCAACGGCTCGGTTGTCTGGCCCACGTTACTACAGGATCACATGTCATATTCTGATCGTCACGTATTCAATTAACAAATAATCACGCGCGGTCCGGAGCGTTGTGGGCTGCTTTTTTGAGCGACATACTATTTTGCGCTTGCTTGCTTCACGTTCGGTTTGTGATTTACCGGTGTTGCTTACATTTGGACGAACTTTCGGATTTACTTGTAACGCAGGTATTCAAGTTATGTTTTTCCTTTATGGAACTTCTATATTTTGTTATGTAATATATCATATTAACCATAAATAATATTTTTCGAGCCATTTCCGGAACGCAATTTAGTTGAAAATTAACTGAACGTTAAATTCTCGTTGTTGATTATTTCTTATTTTTTGAAGACACACAAATTAGAGCAACACAAGATTCACTCTTTTTTATTAATGATAAATCGTGTCAAAATAAGTCATTGATTTTTGTTTTTCATATAAGACTATTTATAACGTATTTTAACAATTCTATTTAATTATATTCATGTGCATGCATCCCATTTGGATTTAACGTTTTATTATATTTTTCGCTCTCTTCTCGTTTTCTTGCACATTAATAAGCATGACATGTAATACTTGCAGCCTACCACCGACTACATTGCGGACTGAAGCATGGGGAATGGTACGTGACTTTTATGTATTTTTAGTTTGGTTTGTTATACTTTATATTGGATCAGTTTCACTTTAACAAAGTTCTAGTCAATAAACGGGTATGTGTATACTTATATACGTTAATAATAGCAACATTTCAAATATGCTTATTGATAATAACTAAAATATTGTGGGGTTTTAAACTTCAAGAATAATTCTGCGGTATACTTTCAGTCGATATATATTGTGTGTTGTGGCTTTCTTTGCTATGCGAGGAGTCAATTTCCACTCGAAAAATGTTGGGTTTCAAGTGAGATATACAATTCTTCTTTGTAACTACAATCAAGAAAGCAACAAACGTTATACTGGTATATGTAATGTACACGCAAAGGTCTGTATCGAATATTCACAAAGTCACAAATTATTGTGTCTTGGGGCCAAATATGTACGCACGTTCAAAGTCGATTATGTTCGTTGAAACATCTAAAACAGATCAAAGAAGTATGTGCAAGAATAAAAGCGCATACATATTTGCACAGGCGCTCCGCATATCTAAATCGGTTAAATGATTAAACTAATTGCACAATTATACAATTTGTGAACTTATTATTGGCTATACATAATCAACAGTGTAACGCGGAGAAGGACTTTACTCCGAGACCGATTGAGGTAGTAAAGAACTATAGTCTGATAAATTAATACTTCAATAACATGTTCAATATCCGACTATTGGGCATTTTTTGCCACAGTTTCGAAAATAAAAGAAGAGAGTAAGTTTTCAAGTAGCGAGATCTCGATGCTGGCGTAGACATATATAAATACCGCTCTGTTTATGATTGAGCAACAGTTGACATGGGTCCAATTTAAATAATTCGAAAAGAAAATTTAATGTACATACTAATAAAGACAATTAAAAACGTACAAAAATGCAAAGAACGTCTGAGTGATTGAGGGCTATGTGTGTTCGACGTTCGCTCCGGAAGTTTTAGACCTGGATCACGGTAACAAAGACCAAATGCGTTTCTTTTATGTCATTGCTTACTTGTTCTAATCGTCCGATCGTTTTAGACTTTGAGATGTGTACTAGCATCTAAAAACCGTGCAAACAGCTACAACAAACGTGAATCTTCAAGCAAAACATGATTTTGTTTTCGAATGACTACTGTAGTATTGTATTCAACCATGCATACAACACCACGCGAACAAACACTTAAAGTCAATAAATCATTATTCGTCATCAATAACTCATCAAAGATCGATCATTGTCGATCGCTGTAGGACATAAACATGCCAATAAACCTGCCGATAACACATACGCATGAGTTGTATATACGTACAAATCTAAATATAAGTTACAAAATAAGCACGTGTCGTTTTCTTGCTTCGATTATTTTGAATTCCAGGAAAAAATCAGCGTACTGATTTGTGCATACCATATATCAGTATAAATAATGTAACGCCTTAGACATATCCCATCCCCACCATACCAAACTTTCTGTTCTATCATCGTTTCTAGCCTTATTGCGCTAATCAACCGAGTGTCTGCTCAGCCATTTCAACAGAGCCAGTATCGATCTATATTTTCAACGTCTTTGAGAAGAGCACAATACTCACGTTTAAAAACGGTCTTTTTAATTATCGCAAACAAACAAAAAAAAACATTATTGTAATAATGTTTAGGAAAATGATCATTCGGATTGACCTGAGCTTCCCTTTCAACGTATGAGGCACGACATCAGATAGCATTTTTTATGACATGGCCATAAATTATATCGTATTGTCGTGTCTAGCTTAAGTTTATTTTTGCAAATGAGAAAGGTACTTGTGGTGTATCAATGATACATTTCAAAATACTTTGTATTCTTTATATCGTTAGAAGTAATTAAATACCTGAATGAACACACTGGGTTTAATTTCACACGAAAAGAAAAGTCTTCAACGGACTGGTTCACAAATTGGGGCATTTGAAAGTGTGTCTATAGATTCCTAAAATTGCTAGACACCAAGGAGCTCTTCCATAATGAAAAGAATAGAATTTTAGAAAGAATAAAAAAAGGTTTGTCCTCAGTGACCTTCGGGTTAAACCAGTGACCTTCGGAGTAAAAGATTGTCGCCTTTACCAGTCGGCTATGCTGACGGTTGTGAGGGAATCTGTATTTAATAATTGATATAAATGATCCACTTGGTAAAATAAAATTTTAAGGAAACAACAAAATCATTTCAAATTATTCAATTGTTTCGCGTTTGTAACGCTTTACAATTTTATCCATTTTAAATGATGACAATTCAAAAACGAAACGGCTTTCCAGTATGAGTCTCCTCCATTTGTTGTATTTCGCTCTCGATTCACAGTGTTCTTTTATTTCTTGAATGGAGTTGGACATTTGAACCCGTCCCTTTAATAGACGGACTAAAAAGTGTCACAATTATGTCGGTAAAATTTCATTAGAAGTCCACCGAATAATATACCTATCAAACGAATGAGGTAATCAGACATGGGTTCCTACGCCAATTTTGACGCAGGCGGACATTGGCTCTTACGTATTTTTTTTTGACAACCCACACAATGTTTCCCACGTTTGTTGACAACTCGGACAATTGTTCTCATGTTATTTTGACAACCATAAAGACTTGTCTAGCAAAGCCTGTATGGTCAGCGAGTGCTTATCATGTGTTATATAAGCACTACATACATCTCATCCACATATACTACCGTAAATCTTAAACACTCATTCTGTAAATAATCTATAACTTCAAAAACCGAAAAAAGTAATTAAGCGTCAATTAATGAGTCATTAAACATGCATTACTTTATTTATATGCCGCATATTTCATGAATGGAAAACATGGGTAAATAGATTTATGTATGCATTACACTAATCAGCATGCCATTATTATTATTATGAATTTTCATTCGACATAGTGTGAATTTAAATGCGTGTATACGAATATATATTTTTTTAGATAACTCAACTTGGTATGACGATTCATTTTTTCCCGTTGTTTTGGAATGACATATCAGTAATTGGAATTACATGGGCTTTAAAGGGACTTGTTCATAGATTAGCAAAGTGGCAAATTTATTAAAGTTGTACATTGAGAATTGATTGTATATGTTCAAACAAGCGAAATAACAATTACTATTAAGACAAAAAAAACTCGTTTCGTTTATTAATAGTAATAATAATAATAATAATAATAATAATAATAATAATAATAATAATAATAATAATAATAATAATAATAATAAAAGCTTTATTTACAGAAGGTTACACATAAAGACAATGACACATTATACATATTATGCAGATGAATCAATACTTTTTTACAATGTGGCCTTCTTAAAATAACAAACACATATAGGTCTGAAACAAGTAAAACATTCAAACAATATTTGCTAACACCCACTCATAACACACATTTTGCCTTTTAGACAGACACACATGAAATATCATTGATTAGAAAATAACATGACATATCATTGATTAGAAAATAAATGTCAATAAATATAAAATTAAGCGTTTGCAACGTACGCTTTTCATCGAAAATTTGGATAATACGTGTACAATGTATAGCTTAGTTCGAATCCCAAAGGAGGAACGTTCTTATTCTCTTTTTTTTTCGTTTTATTTTAATTAATTAAGATTATTTCAAATACTATAGTTACGTTACTCAATGCAATAATTTTTTTTTTCTTTTCAAAATAACGAAATTCTATTTATGTTATGCAGAAGGTTAAAAACATCGAAGCATTTCATGATATAAAGTGTTTGTCACACAATCTGAAATGATAGCAAAAGTATCTTAATTAAAAAGCCGAAAAACTCTATTGAATGTGCGTACATGAAAAGAAGATACCAATATATTATCAAACGAAACGTGAAAAAAAAACATTTGGGTTCCTTTTCCTCCCACACAGATAACATTGTCACTAGGTTTTGATATACCCTCTTTTCTGCGGTAGATAGCGAAATGTGCACTGAAGGAATAAAGAATAGACTTTAAGATTGCCCAAGTGTAAAGACGCGTTTTCTATCCCATGTCAGTGATCATATTTTAGGCCTCTAAAATAACACAGAGCGGTAGATTTTGCTTAAGGCGGCGAAGATATATGTAAACTCAGTTGTTAAATATGATTTATTAAACTCTGCACGAATGTGAAAACATTTGTGCAAGCATTTTTGCACGGATTTTACGCCAATAACTCGGATATTGCTGTTTCGTGCTTTTATTTTGTATGAATTAACGGGGATATATTCCTTTGTCAGTTATAGTCAGTTATTATATTATTCTTGTTTTGGTACTTGGTTTACCTCTAGTTGATTTGGTAAATAATTTGTGTTCATCTGTGTATGAATAAGTTTTAAACCACAGCTGTGGTATTCTTGTGTAGTTTATTATCGAAATAACAAAACAAAACAACAAGGAAACGTAAAAAACACACCGTAAAATGTATGAAATGGCTTTAGGCTAAACTTAACACGCTAAAAGAAATGCTGATATAGATTAACCGGTAAACATTGTATTCCACTGACAATATGCATGTAAGGATATTTAAGAACTTAATAATTGTATGAAGTGAAAGCAAGTGAGTAAGTAAGAAGAATCAAAATTTTGTATGTGTTCTGTAGAGCTTTCCCAAGAGGAAGGGGTCAAGGGGAGCGTCGGTGGGACCGGAAATAGCGGAACCTTTCACAAGGTCTTGGTTGACAGCGAGTACAGCTTCCCTGATGTGGTACATCCGGTGCTCAACGATCCACCGGATGTAAGCCTGAAGATTCCTGACGCAGTTATTTATGAGACACCTGTTGATCCGGAAGTGAATCCAGAATTCACAGGTATGCCGTTTATGCTAGAATGTTATGTCAGATAAATGTAAGATGATAGATTCAACACAGGTGAAAACGAAAGCCGTTCTGCTCTTCTCATCCGCATAACTCGACCATACTGCGGTCACCTGTATGAATAATTGCATTAATTAATATAGGTCTGTGTATCGTTAATGTAAAATAATGAAAACAAACTAGTCTGAGGCACAGGTGTTTGGCGCGTGGCCAAGTCACTTAAACACGATCAATATGTCATAAAACAACATTTTTCATCACTTTGACAAAACCATTTTTTTGTATATATTATATCAGAATATTGTTTTGCTCAAAGTGATGAAAAATTTTGTTTTATGACATATTGATAGTTTTTTAGTGACTTGGCCTAGCGCACAATACATGTGGTCAGAGGTCTAGCTGAATTGTAACCCTTTGGATGAAGAATAATGTGATTCTTGTACATCTGTAACATCGGTTTTAGCATTTTATAACATACGTGATGTACTAACAAAAATCGATTCATTCGAACTCTTGTTGTAAACAGATTTATTAAAAAGAACGATTACAATTGAATTCAATCATACACACCACCGAATTTCCGATCCACATACTAGTATACGGCAGAAATGCGTACTTTTCCATGCAACAGGTGTTCGTTTTAACCATACAAACGAAATTTGATATGTTTGCGTACTATTTAAATATGTCCTTTCCCCGTTAGATCGTCCATAATATTGACCCTAATTGTCAAGTTGGGTACTCTAAGTAATTCCTAGTTTTGCTTTCGGGGAACTGTGTATCATATCTTGAAAAGCTTAATTAATAGAGATAAACAGAAATATGTTTTTTCGAAGTTGACGAACACTGGACAGGAAAGTTATAGAGACAAATGCGAGTGGTTATGCACATGACCCTCCCTGCGAGGAATACGGCTTGTAGCGGTCGCACTGTCCGTCTTTGCGTCCGTGTGAGTGCCCAGGTGCCTGTCCGAAAATTCATGTCTCAGCCATGTCATATATCAATCGATGTTAATAAAATTTGGAACAAATGTAAACCATAATGAGAGGAAATGTCGCGCGTAACCTTCGTCTCTGTACGAAAAGCGTCATGGTCACCCTTAGAGGTCAAATGTGGCCAGCTTGATTTTTTGTGTGTCTCATCAATAACTTTGCCTTAAGTATTTTGATATATTTTAAAATTAATTGCAACAAATGTAAACCGTCATAACACAACATGTCACGTGTAACACCCGTCTCTCTTCATCAAAGGTCAAGGTCATTGCCAAATTTGACATTGCCTGTCTTAGCCATAACTTTACCATATTTTGATGGGCTTTAAAATAACTTTGCACAAATGAAAACCATAATAAGACGACACATACAAACCCCGTCTCAAAGGTAAATGTCACACTTCACTTAGAGGTCAAATCATCTAGAATTGTGAGCTTATCTTTTCTTGACCGACTTAAATATCGTCGTCGGCGTATATACCATTAACGTGTGCATCAAAATTTACCCACATACATATCACGCCGTTTTAACGTGACCACGAACAGGGAAAATGAGATGTTAATAGTGTTACTTTATATTCTAGCTTTTGCTTATGTTAAGTTTAAATTTAAGATGCTGTATACAATTTCACTATCAATGATTTGTTTTAGGCATAATTTCGCTGCATATTTGATATCTTTGCATCCTTCGAAATAATATGCAAGTTATATATACACGTAGTTACTTTTATATTATGTTACGTGTAAATATACTTCACGGCGGAAAAAAACACTTTGTATTAAATTTCTTTGTAAGAAATAATACACAAATTCGATACGATGCTAGATCTAAGGATAACATGATAACAACATTTGAAACTCGCAGCTTTGTACGGTATCGCTGAAGAATTGATAAACTGTAACACTATCTATCGGAATGATCTTCAATCCTGAACGAAAGCGTATTATCTTACCAAACAGTTTGTAAAAGTATGCGACCGAAATATTTCATTTTACCCTAAGAATAGTACCCTACGTATATACTATACTTTGTTGGCGGATAAGCAAGTTACTTAGTGCGCTTGCTTCTACGCTGGCGTTTTTGAAAATATTAATTTCACACGCACGCATACACTGGCGCCGGGCCCTTTGAACAATACAATTCACAGATTCTCATTTTAAAGAAGGTAATACAATTCAATCGGAAGACTGTATCACTTAACCGGCGTTCTGCAGGGCATTTGAAAATCGGGTGATGTAAACGAAAAAGTAAAAACATGTACATGTACATGACATACCCTTTGACATGGATGACGGCGTGCATACATTTATAATTTACATGGGTATTTATATGAAGCGTTTTTTCTTAACTTAAGTTTTGAAGTAAAGATTCTTTGTAAATCTAGGCCCAGAGTGTATGGAAGAATCCCAAAAGAACGCTTAAAGTAGGAACATAGAAGTGTTACTTTTTAGATATTCTATTTACATTTGGTCCATTAATAAAATGAACTGGTTAACGAAACTGAGAATTTAATCGGCAAAGCATTCTGCCACCTAGTGACTATGCAACTCGTTATACTATCTGAACTGTTAACTACCTTAAGATGCATGTATTAGCATTTACAATGTGGGTGGCAGACAGAAATTTGCCATTGCTACCCTGCATACCATATCATATTTGAATACTTTTTAGTCTCTCTACCGTTATCATACTTGTATGTTAGAGGCATCCTTATCTAATCTTGTAACCCTTAAGTTATAGTTTAATTGACATATATATTTTTTTATTTAATGCGAACACCACGTTATGCCTTTTTGCTCTTTTTGTTTGAAATTAATATAGGTTAGAAACTTTTTAAATATAATACCGATTTGCCACCGATATGCCTCTTAAACAGATACTCTGCACCATCACAATCGTATTTGCGCGTCTCATGATTCATGCAACAGGTTTGCATAGAACGGCAGCCCAAGTGGTTTGCACTATTCACCAAACGTCGTTAAGAATGCATTGTTTTAAACAAGACTCCAAACACAACGATCATATAAGCAGTAGACATACTTAATGACAGACGTTGTATACTTTTTGGGGCATGCACGAGATCACCGGGGTCACAAGTGCTTCCTCGCTGTTAGCGCGGCGTACTTCCGTTGTCTTCCAGGCATTTTCTCTTGCTTGTACACTGTCTCGTTCAAGCAGAAAATGAACCACCTGCCGTAGGACTAAGTTATTTTAATGTTTATATAAATAACATCGTATACGAGTTGTAGTGAATCACAACATACGAGTGCACATATCTTTGCGACGGTTGAAATATAGACAGTTTCATAGATTCTCATGCGATACGCGATATTTTTCTCAAGACAAAAATCTTAACTATCGCTCTTTATAAACAACTGCCCATATACAAGGCAGGACGTCACTGGGATGCAAAACCATTTAATTATTAATTTAGTAGTATTACTCAAAATAATGTTCGAATTCTTTATCGACCAACAAAACTACTCGAGACACTGCATTTTTGCGAGTATTATTTTAGTTTGGTATTAATTTAATATACTTTTTTTGTTTTTTTTTTCGGGGATCGGTGGGGGCAACGTATTCAGCGGAGACCAAAGTCGTTTGTTTAATTACATTTGACAGTATTTCCCTAAACAATTAAAACGTAAACAGGTGTATTTTATACGTTTTTGATAGATATTTTTCATTAAGAATGTGAGAAAAAAAAATCCGTTCTCTGTTACGCGTAGATTGTTGATCTGATGTGATTAAATTTCAGGCCAATTTAACATCGAGTAGTACAAGTTTAATAGCTGCAATTAAGCAATATAAAAAACCTTCAATATAAATAGTTAAGGGCGTTTAGGTGTAAAACTATTTTGTCCGCTCTATTTCACTCTTTCTCTGTTTATAATGTAGCAAATGTTATCGGCGTTGCTGAGTTGACGCGAGAAGTATTTGAAATATATAATTTAATTAATCGAAACCACAATTTGGAGCAGGGATTATCTTTAATAGTCAGAAATAAAAAAAGATCACACACAGCATATTCTTTAAAGGTAAGACAAATATCTTATTACTTCTGTTTGAAGTATTGCATAAGTTTTTTTTAAATATCTCTTTCTCTCTCTATCTTTCTCAGCACAATTGGTTTCATTAAAAACACAATTTATTTAATAAATTTTTACCTTCGTCTCAACAATTCTTATACGCGTTATTCAATACAAATGTACATAGTTAGGCTTTTTTATTGAACAAATTCATGTTTCATTAAAGATCGGTTCGACATCCCGCGTTCCATTCAATATCTTATCTTCAATGGTGGTCATAGTTGCCTTGAACTACGCGCACCGGTTTTAACGTTAAA
Source organism: Dreissena rostriformis (assembly GCA_007657795.1). NCBI lineage: Eukaryota > Metazoa > Mollusca > Bivalvia > Myida > Dreissenidae > Dreissena > Dreissena rostriformis. Next base: position 96,045 of record VMBQ01001612.1, read on the forward strand.
ACACGTACGTTAACGGAGGCGTAACGTGTCAATGACGGCCACATAAAGCTGCCCACTGCTGACAGTAATTGCAACTTACGCATGCGCTGATGAGATGCGGCCGTAAAGAAGCCACATAGCCGACGTCTTCGATCCCCTCTTTGACATTTAGTACCTTGTTTACAGTTCGACCACTCCCGCGTCGTGATTGATGCGCGGGTCAAAAGTGGTAAAAAAATAGCCATACGCATCTTCTTTAAATATCGATAGTGCTTAGTCAATCGGTGCCCCGCTGTATATAATACAATGGTTTTCTTTAAATAATTCAACCTATGTCAATCTCTAATTTGTTAAACTGTATAATGCTCAATCATTCTAGTTGACGTTTGTATTTAAAACAATGCCCAAATATACAGGTGTTCAAAAACTTATTGAGTATCCACTGATGTCATAAAGGTCCTTTTACCAAGTCATTTTTTTCAGACATTTTCAATATACGTATTTTTAATCAACATTTCTTTTCTTTGGTTGGCGTTTTTTTTTTATAGTCAAGTACTTATGGTTTTTCGTTAATCATTTAGCGTATGCGCTTTAATTTTAACCGTAATTTTATCTATGATTGCGAAATGTACGGTATTAAAAAGATTCGTCGTGGGCGGAAAATAAATGACATTATCTCTAATGTAGAAACGCTTCCTGGATATAATCAAAACCGTTAAGAATATGTGATGTTAGGTTGTTATTGACATTGTTGTATCAAATACAAGTGATACGGTGTGATTCTGAAGAACATCAGGTAAAGTGGGCATAATTGTTCTGCGTTTTTCTGTATGTGTTTTTGTCTTTAATGAAAATTTTGTTTATGTTGCATACTATTGCAATTTTTATACAATATGACAATATTCTAGATATTTTGTTTCACGTATTGATTTGACTAAAATCCATCAATTAACTGTTTTAGATCTGCATGACGTATGATCATAATTGATTCATTTGTACATCGATCTTTTGCAGAAACTGATAGCCAGGGAATAGAAGATAAAGGACCGAAGCAGAAAAACGAGGTTGATGAAGAAGACGACGAAATATTCGAGGAATGTAAGGCTCTAATCACAGAGGCTGCAGAACGAGCCGTAAAGAGATCCATTGGTGGCTCAGTCAGCAGACCTTCCCAGTCAGAACTGGTCACGGATATAGACGCTGCAGAGGTAGAAGACTCTACTGAAACGGTCCAAGATCTGGAGCAAGCGAGTAAGACAGAAGTAACGACTTTAGAAACTGTTGTAGCGCTTTATAGCGACATAGAAGCGAGCGAAGATAGAGCTGCTATAGCAAAAATTGCAGAAACTGATCTAAATAAAGGTGTAGAAATAAAAATTGACACTGATACGGATGTAAACGTTGATACTTCTAAAGTTGAGGTTAAGAGCAAAAAGGGTAAAGGTAAATTAAAGAAGATAAAAGTCAAAGTGGATGATACTATCAAATCAAGCAAAAAGTCAGAGAAAAAAGGATCGAAGAAAAACGTGTTTTCCAACATGTTCAAATTTAGCAAGAAAAGAAGTTCGGGTTCCGACATTGTTGTTGCAGATATGAATGGTAAAGAAGCAACAGATGTTGTCATTGAGCCAACAGGTGTAAAAGAGAATGGAGATTCAGGAAATACTTCTTCATCTCTAAATAATTCTCCCGACCTCGAGCATGACGTAAAGAGACTTAACTCTTTAGACAGTGGTATTGTTGTTGAGAAGGTTTGCGAAAACCCGGTCGTCAATGTTGAATATGCTATTCCTCAGAAGAAAGCGATTACAAAGCACGACGAAAAAGCTGACAGAGAAACCGTGAACGGGAATGTAGAGGTGAATGTGAACGGAAATGTAGAATTGAATGAGAGTGATGATGACTTGGGAAAGGTTATAGGACAAAGGCTTGCTGAGCCCATTTATATAAATGGGGATAAAGATGATGAAGATTTTGTGTTCATCAACGAGAGAGCAGTAGATGTCGGAAATCTCTCAAAATCTGAGTGTTCAATAGTAGAGGCGGTTGAGAACGGCCCTGATGGTATAAACTATTCTAGCATCGCTAACGATCAGACAGCGAAGGAAGATAGTAAGTCGAACGCATCTTCTGATTCTGGGACAGGTATGAACACGAAAATACAGTACGTAGACAAACCGGAAAATCCGACCGGGGCAAAATTGAAGAAGAAAAGTTGGTCCTTTCAGTTTGGAAGGAAGAAGTCAACTGACAAGGAAAAGACCTCGACTAATACGGATCACGATGAAATAGACGGGTCGCCTAAAGAAAACAAAAAGCAAAAATGGCGTTTTGGAAAATTTTCATTAAAAAAATCATCGGAAATTACTGCCTCGACTCCTAACCTCAACAAACAACAGTCTCTACCGGATGAGACGATTGCAGAGGAAGAAGAGAAAGAAGAAAAAGAAGAGCCGGTCGAGAAGCCGCAGAAGAAGCGGAAGTCGTCGGCGTTCCAGATGATAAAGGCGAGAATCAGCAGAACGTTCAGCGACGCTGGCGCCCGTGAAAGACTCGACAGACGCAGTCACTCCTTGGCCGACCTGTCGACGTCGGACGACACGGCGAATAAACGGCGCAGTAAGTTTAAGAGGGGCAATTATTTGTATAGGGCTTAATTAGCGATATGTTATTATCGATAAGTAAAAACTGGACCTTTCATTGTTGTTATTATTAGGGTTTTCTATAAATCCTCGAATTATACGATTACATAATAGTCATTAATTTATGAGTCACATGTCTATAAGACGGCTTCAGGGATAAGCGTAACGGATAACGGATAAATATTAGAATTAACCTGTTATATCAAATACCAATTATTATATCAAAGGGGCATAGATAAATTAAATATATATGAAAATTCTCACGGAAGAAGGCAATTTCTGAAAGCGTTAGTTCAAATCCCATTGGAGGCATGAAACAAAAATCTCAGTGAGTTTATCATTGTTACATCGTTTCTATACCGAATATAACATGACTGTGGTGGTCCGAAGGTTTGCTTGACACGAGTTGACGTTGAATTTCACGAGCCCGCGGGCGAGTTGAATACACTTTCACACTGTCAACGAGAAGTTACATAAACATACTATCACATGCTACGCCTTGTTTTCTTTGTAAGCATTTTTTATCTATAATATCTAAAATACCTTCGATATGCCCCTTTAACATTCATATTAAAATTACAGATTTAAGTTCTTTCAGGTATCGGTTTTATATACACGAATATCTTACTCTTATTAAGTCATCCGATTTGAAACTACCGACCCACATCTTCCAGTATCAAACTTCTATTTCTCCTTCATACGGATAATTGCTCCAATTGAAAAGAGATTTGTTTGAAGTAAATTGCTTTTAATCTTTCGTGTCAAAGGGTAATTCGAACTATTTATGAGTAGTTAAATACATCAGAAACCCTGTCAAACTATCATATTCCATATTGATGACTTAATGATTACAGTCCATACAAGTATAATTATAAAAATGGAAAAGAACTATTCAACATGTCGATAAAAATGAAAATATGAAGAAACATGAAAACAAAATCATGTTTAACAGCGTATTGAGGTCTATATCAAAACTGTGATCTTGTCATAGATTTTCTAAATTCGTTGTCCGATGTTGTGCTGATGTTCACAAGAATACTAAATGATCCCCGTAATGCGAAAATGGATCTTATGCCATATGCGCACTCTGGTCAGGAGCTACCCTGCCCGCTAATGAAATCACAAAACTTTGAGTGACATTATACAGCGGACATGACAGGTTCCTGACAAAATTCAACCATTGCGACTTTTAAGTAACTATAAACTGTGATTCAAAATCAAATATGTATTAAGTTAACAGTTGCAAATGGACATCGCAGTAAAAGATGTAACAATATGTGTCACGTCATTATGGTTTAATTTGGATTGACCCTTTCATTGCGCATTCTATGTTATTGACTTAAGTTCAAAATTAAAATCAACGGGAAAGATTGATGTTGAATCGGTGAGAGTGTCCAAATAGGAATTGCAACCCCCATGTGTCGCATTCCACGTAAACATTGCGCGGCAATTAAGTAAAAGTTTATCTGTGCAAGATGTCAAATGATCAATTTAACAGCTCATATTAACCCCATACATCAATCGAGCTAGATAGCGATGTCAAGGAGATATGCATACATTTCAATTTACTCACCAACAAACAAGTCCATTAATTCATGTAAAGATTTATTTTAATTTCAACTTTTAGCACTCACTAAATGTTTTGGTTTTTTAAAGTTTGTTTCATAATTATGTTTGGTCGTTGCTGTTATTTTTTTGCTTAACAGGATTTTTGCAGAGTTTATCAAATATAGTTCTATAATTGGATTGTTATTTATAAGAGATTTTTTTTTTAAGATTCGAAGTATGAGAAGCTAAACGCCATCGGCTTGATTTGTGCGATCACTTTGATTGAAGTCAGCCTTGTCTCTATGTGTCTCTATGTGAAATCATGAATTAACATGCATTATTTTTGAAACACAATACCATCCCGATTCACTGAAATTATCTAGTCCGACGTAGGTAATAGCGCATACGGTTCATGTGTCTGATGTTTTTGACATTGTTTAATACATTGTATTTCAGTCGCTACATAAATCATATTTTCTTCACACCAACATGACGTTTAGAGAAAGAGCTGACAGGAAGTTAAAACGGTCCATGACGCTTCGTTTTATCATAACATTTTACGTATATAACACGCATTTCTCAACTGTCTGGATTGTTTTCACGTTACGCATCATAGACGTCTTTCTACACTGTCTTTTTATGCAACTCTGTATATATGCATATCTCAACTCTCTGTAGTTATGATGTTATGTTACGCATTAGATAACACTTTCTTCATTGTCTGCGTGGAGTATTAATTTCATGTTATGCCTTATACACGGGTTGGGATTCCACGTTTCGCGTCTTTCACGCCTTTCACCACTATTTACACGCAGTTTTGACTTCATGTTACGCATTATATACTCATTTCTCCACTGTTTGTGTGCAGTTTTGATTTCATGTAACGCATTTTACACTCATGTCTCCACTGTTTGCCTGCAGGTTTGATTTCATGTTACAAAATATACACCCATTCCTGCACTGTTTGTCTGCAGTTTTGATTTCATGTTACGAAATATACACCCATTCCTGCACTGTTTGTCTGAAGCTTTGATTTCATGTTACGAAATATACACCCATTTCTGCACTGTTTGGTGCAGCTTTGATTTCATTTTACGAAATATACACCCATTTCTGCACTGTTTGTGTGCAGTATCGATATCATGTTACGAATTATTCACGAATTTCATCACGTTTTGCAGGTATAGTCGAGGGCGAACCTGACCAACCGGACTCTGAGGCTTTCGACGGCGTTTCCCTCTCGGACATGTCAAATGGTAATAATAAGCATTAATTCGATACCTCCGACTTATTTATGTGCGGATTCTTGGTCAAGTGGTAACGCACTCCATCCAAGAGTTCGACTCATTCCGCTCTTCTCCATTAATATTCTTTATACGTAGGTTTACCGTTTATGTATGTTAACTTTGTTTGATTGATACGGGCCAGGAGTGTACGGCACAGAGGTGGAGCCATCACTAATCACTATTATATTAACTGATTTTTCGAATGAATCGTTAGACCAAGGTTCGATATAAGCGTGTTCTTGTCAGAGTAACTGCGAATTCCATTGGCATGTCTTACGACGTGTTTTGTAGAGGATAATAAGCTTGAGAGCACGACCATTAAATGTTAATTGCCACAAAATACTATACATTTACAGAAACTAAAACAACGTAGTATTCTATTCCAATTGTATTTATTGTGTTATTTAAGGATTTTGTACCTCGCATAATCCTGTCATAAGAGCTGTACATTAATGCTCGATTAAATATATAAACAATAAGGTGCATGTTAGTTACCCAGAAAACTTTACTGTTTTAGATGAAGATGGGAACGACGACAAACAAGCAAGTCCGAAACCTGCGAAAAGACGAAAGAAGGCAGCGAAGGCAGCAAAGGCTGCTAAAACAGCTAAAGGTACACTTGAAGCGAACAAACAAGATGAACAAAAACAGCCGTCGACAAACGGAACTTCCGGTAATATTATGCTATCTTCTGTTGAAAACACCAACGCCGCAAAGATTGAGCAAGAAATAGAAGAAAAGATCGTAAAGCCTGACGTTGCGAGTAAAGCAAACACAGTTCCTCAGATCAAAATTGTTACGGAACAATCAGACGGCACATATAAAGAAATTGCCGAAGATGACGAATACGTAAAGATCGCTGACACAGCATTGCTTACAGCATCCGTTGAGCCAAAGATTGCAGCGTATGTTGAGCCAAATATAGCCGACAGGGAGGAGGTAGAAACCGTCTGCGATGATTATGCTAATGTCTGTAAGAGACCCAACGAACACAATTCAATGGGCGAACAACTGCCAACACAATCAGCGACGTTTGATTATGTTCAACAAATTTTGATCAATGCTTGTGAGATTTTAAAAGCTGAAAATGTAACTGAATCCCGAAGAGGAATCGTCGGTGCAGACGCTGTAAATGAACCGGAAATAAAACCTGAAACAAAACCATTGGTTAAAGCCGATTTAACATTACACACTATGTTTTCAAAAGAGCAGCCCAAAAACGATTCATCGGAGCATGAAATAAAAATGGAACAAATACATGACATACATGTTGGGTTGTTGGACTCTGGAAACAGCGACCAGGCTGTTCTTACTAATGAGGCGATTGTAATAAAACACGACAATGGCGAAGAATTTAACAAAGGTATATCATCTGATGAACCGAACGCCGAAGAAGGTCAGTTATCACTGAAAGAAAGTGGATCTTTAATTGAGGAAGGGATAGGCGGAGAAGACCGTACGATGAGTATTGAAGAAGAATTTAATACTAAGGAACGTGCAATGAGTTTTGAAGAGGAAGCTAAGTATGTGTCTAAATTAAATGTGACAGTAAACTCCGCTCCTTCGACACCCACCACCGACTTGGCGATACGTTTAGAACTTAATGTAGGTAAAGATATAAACATTCCAGCTGGTAAGAGAACCGTGCTGATGAAAGAGGTGGCTGTACAGGTACCAGAGGACAGTGAGCCACTGGATTTAGAGAAGGATTTGGGATTTACTGACAAAGTGGCGTCAACAGTGAGTGTAGGAGTCCAGGTGGGATCAAGTTAGTATGACAGAAGTCTGTCGGCGAAAAGACAGAAGTGCGTGATGCAGAGGCAGGCGTTGATGTTTGTCAGCAGTCTGTTTGTATATTGCTGACTAAATGTGAAAGCAATATTTGTGTAAAACGAAGCAATATCGAATGAATAACAGATCAACCGGATAAATTGACATGCGTGTGGAACCCGTTGTAAACTTGTGGGTTTAATTAAAGGGTCAAATTTCCATTGAATAGTTTCATAAGTTAGTAGTTTCACCAGTTGAACAGTCAGAAAAAGACCGGCTAAAAAAACGTATAAAACTACGTATGAATTCTGAACAAGTATGGTCGCGAATAATTGCACGAAGCTGTGTTTTTTCCTAGAATGTGACCAGTAAAAATTAATGAACGTACTCAGTCAACACAGACGTGGCGTGTATTTATCGTCGGCTAAGTGCTGAAAGGCTTTGTACAATAGAGATGATTAATGAATTATATAATACAATTAATTATGTTTTTACCAAACATCCAGATATTCATTTATTACAAATATCTTACATGATTAATTATGTTATAATGGCATTTTGCCTTGCGGTAATTTGTGAACGATAAACAGACTTAACACGAGGTGACATTAATCCTCCGTGACCAGGGGAAAATAATGATTTCACTTGTAAGTTCATAAATGTCACAAGCAATAAACAGACTAGCGTGCGAAAAATCGAAGGTTTAATAATCTGTCAATTGTGCCCAGCCTCAATTAATGGGAATAAAACGGGTTCACTCTTTCTGATGCTTGGCGTTCTACCATCTTATATTTTGCGGTTACCGGTACCTTAAAAATCAGTATTAATTTTCTAGCCATTCGAAAGACGGAATAGGGTTTCAAAGTTTGATGAATTATTATATGTAATAGATTTAAATCAAACTTAGATCTAAACTATATACCAGTATTTTGTTGCATCATGATGTCGACATTTTTGCAATGTATTCCATATATAGAAGTTGATGACATGATTTTAACGAAGTGTACTTTTAATATGTGCAGTGGGGTATTGTTAAGAACTGTGCATGTTATGCATACATGTACACGGAGATGATATGAATATGCAGTATATAACATAAATTGTATTATAGTAATGTACTTAATCGCAGTTGTAAACTTTGTGCAATGACTTATTTCACTTGTTATAACATGTAAATCATGCAATACGTAGATATATATGTTGTTCTCGATGTAATATAATTTATACATGTACATGTAAATACAACATTTTTTTTTCAATAAAGATATGGACAGGCGTTGTGTTAATGTGTGTTATATGAAAATAAAGATTATCGTCACGTATACATCATGTAAATACGCTATCAATATTCATTAATTATTCTTTAATGTTAATGGGAGGTTTACTTACGAACAATTTTTCAATTTGGAGCTAGAAACAAATTCATCACCAAAAATAGAACATGAAAACAGAAATAAGTAGAAACTATTTGTACTATGGCTTTTCAACCAACTAAAAGTTTTACTCGAACATAAACAAAATACAGTATAACTCTTCAAAAATTCGAATATGCACGAACAATGCATTGACACCGTTAAGCAGACGTATTATAAAATCGATATAAATGCTGTTCGAGAAACTTGAAGCAAACGATGTTCAGCATAGCGAATGATAAATGTACACTTTCAAAGGAAGTGATTGTTACGAGATACACGTTGCAACCCGTGAAAGAGACCTTCCGATGTTAAAAGCGACGTTTAACCCACTAGTATGCGCCAAATGCGTCAGTGCTGTGTTTGACCAAGGTTGATTATACAAGTGCTCTCGTCAGAGTTACTGCGAACTCATTAATGACGCTGAAGATTAATGAACAATAGAATACAATTGTTTATGTTTTTTACCAAACATCCAGATATTCATTTCTTACAAATATCTTACATTACTTATTATTTTATAATAGCTTTTTGTCTTGGGGCAATGTGTGGACGACAAACACACTAACATGAGGTGACACTAATCCTTCGTTTTTCAAGAAAAATTAATATTACAAGCTAAAGATGTTACAAGCAAGCAAGTTGAAGCAACAGTAGCCGTGTGCGGAAAATTGAGCATTATAGTAATCTATCAGTTGTCACTGGGGGCTGACGAGGTCAAAGCGTATTCCGTTTGTCTACCACGTCGGGTATACGTTTTACTACGAAACATTGTGTCAATACACTACTTAATCAGGCGAGTTTCATCTTTTCTGGTATTTATGGATTAAAGAACGGAACATCCAGTAATGGTAGGTACTTATTTTCAATAACAAACGCATTACAAATGCGCGTAGTTTAACCTTTACATTGATTTGAGCTAAAATCGAAATATATTGATTTGAAGTAATGCATAAGGTAGTTATTCTGTTAAAATAGCAAATTACAGTTACTTAACTTAAATGAAACTACAAGTTACTTTGATACACTGTACATTAAACATTTTAAAGTACAAAACAGGTTACGAACATATATTTTAATCATGCAAATGCTTTGTTTCGAAGGAAATTACAAGTCGCTTTATGTATAGGTTTTGCACAGAGTATGTATTGGTTGTGCAACGAACTACATATATAATGTATAGGTTACTTAACGAAGTACACCAATCTGTACTTCAATGGCATGTGTATTGACACAATGTTTCGTAGTAAAACATATACCCGACGTCGTAGAGAAACGGACTACGCTTTGACCTCGTCAGCCCCCAGTGGTTGTTTCTAGCCTCAAATAAATACCCCAAGGGGTTCACATTTGCTGATGTTTTGGCGTTGTACCAGCATACAATTTGTTGTTGCCTTACACAATCAGTTCTAGCACTTCGGAAGACGGAACAGGATTTCAAAGTTTAATGAACGCTTGAATAACGGTATAATGTTATGTTGTTAATAAATGAGATAGAAACAGTGTTAAAGGAACTGTGGCAAGGAAAATCTGGATTCCTACTGCGATGTATTTTTGTTTACAGAAATGCAATTTACAACAACATATTTATGAAGTTTATCAAATTATATATAATAAAAAATGATAAATTTGATAGAAAAAGTAGGACAAAAACACAAATGGGTTCCGAAATTATGACTTAGAAGCCATCCTAAATTATGACTGTAGACATCGTTATAACCAAATGCGCTATCATGCTTGATAAATAAACTTAATACATTTCTACCTATGGATCTATGGATATAAAGAATACTCAAAATTGTTACGTAAAATGTTAACCAAATAAGGGTAAAACAAGCAGCGCCGCGCCATATAATAAAATGATTAAAACAAATCTCAGAATGCATAAATCAGTTCATTATGATATATCGGTATAGTGAGTTGATATCGGCTATTATTTGCAATTATTTGTTTTCAAATTCAGATTTTTAAGGAAGTTGCCCATATAGGACCTTTTAAAACGACATAGCCCCTTTATATAATCTATTTTGCAATGTAACATTTACATCAAACACACACTTTGATAAAGTATTTTTTGCATCTTAATGTAGACATTTTTTGCAATTTATTCCATATAAAGAAATCGACGACATGATTAACCGAAGTATTGGTGAAATATGTGCAGTGGTATTGTTAGGAAATGTGCATACATGTATTTTATGCATACATGTACAAGGAGATACAATTAATGTACAGTATATAATATACATTGTATTCTATTAATGTACAGTATCGCAGTTGTCAGCTTTGTGCAATGACATATTTCACTGGTTATACCATATAAATCATGCACTACGTAGATGTTAATGATGTTGTAAATGTCATCTAAATACTGTATACATGTAAATAAAACGAAACGTTTTCTAATAAAGATATGGACAGGCATTGTGTTAATGTGTGGTAGGTGAAAATGAAGATTATCGTCATGTACCGGTATACACCATGTAATTTAACTATCAACATTATTTAATTATTATTCATTTATGTAAATGGGGGGTATAGTCATGCACAATGTTACAGTTTGGGGCTTCTTACAAATTCAACACCAACATAGCATATGAAAACATACATTAGAATCACATATTTGTACTATGGTTCGGGTAAAATTTTTCTCTAACATAAACATACATGTTAGCTCTTGAAAAATTCGAATTTGCATGAACAATGCCTTGAAACCCTTTAATTATAAAGAAGTATTATATATCTGGTAAAAAATGGTTTTCTAGAAACCGGAAGCAAACGCTAGCTTAGTTCGGTACAGCGGAAGAAAAACGTACACTTTCAAACAAAGTGATAATTAACTTGTTTCAAACGTTCCGATTTTAAAAGCGACGTCTAACCAACTAATATGCGCCAAAAAAAAAACTTATTTGTCAGTGCTGTGTTTGACTGATGTTGTCACCTCCATTTTATGCTGCAATTTGCTTATCTGGTTCATTGTTATGCGTCCAGACAAATATACAAGCACGTTGCATTCTATAATATAATCAATTCAAGTTGCAATGTTTTCACATGTTTTTAAATGACCGATATATGGAGTAAAAGTATTCAAACATTTCCCACGCCTGTCTGCACATTAATAACGCGTACATTCTCGTCAAGCTACAGTGACACAGATGTGACATGTGTCATATTACATTTGTAAGTGTGTCTGTATTTTGTTTGGTTTTTTGTTTATAAAAAAAATGTTTTACTTTTGTTTAATTTTGTATGTGTGTGAAAAATGAAGATAATAATTGCACGAACAATTCGAATAACGTTTTTAAGAGCAGAAAGATGAGAATGTCATTGCCCCTTGTTGTTGTTTTCCATATAAATAAATATTTCAAATGTCCCTCTAGGCGACCGCATTCATATGACCATATAAAATGTTGATTTTATTAGACAGACCGAACATTAAAGTAAACTCAGACACTAGAGGTGATTTTATTGACACAGATATCCGCGCAAAGCCTGGAGGTACAGCGCAAAGATAACTGAGTGATAGTGCTCCGTATCAACACGTTGATTTATTTCAAGCGCATGTTTATTGCGATATATTCGTAGGATTTTACAATCGTAAAAAAATCCGAAATTCCAAATTGAGATTGGTTTAACTATAGATTTCAGAATTTGCTTTACAAACTACAGCACTTTTCACGGAGAAACACATTTTGCAGTAATGTTTTTGATCTCGACTTTATAAGTGTTCATAAAGAAGATTCTAACAGCAGTTTCATCCTAGATAAACATCAAAAGAGTAACCGACAATGATACTCGTTTGTGAGTATACAACAACGGGCGTATTTGCTTTATTGTTAACATCTGTCCGCTTAACCAAAGATCCGGCTCTCTCCAACACCAAAAAATGAATATCTTTCAGTAAAAAACTAAAAAGCTGTTAATTGCGGCTATACTAAATTATTCGTCCCAACTTTTGTGAGTGTAGTATGTCAATTAGGTACGAGTGTTTGGGACACAGTGTCCTCACATAATTCAGCTACAGGCGCTGAAGGACCTCATAAACTTCGGTATACATACACATTTATCGTTTAGTTTTGCGGGCAATAAACAAAGGTAATGGAAACCAGTAAAACAAACACATGGTTTTTAACAAATTTAATAATTTATTAGACACTCATGTAGTCAGTAATATCATGTTTGCAAGTATTAATAATGTACACCAGATCGACATAAAACATCAACAACTGAAAACTTGACATATTTGAAAGGTATGTAAGCGGACAATTCATCATCTGTTGTTACTACAAACTCTTTAAAACCTTTCAAATTTGACTTTATTGCGTCATTATGTTTTAATCAGTCAACTTTTAAAATCTCCAAAACAACTGAAACTAAAAATATATTTTTTATTAAAGTACACACGGATCCAATCTATTTCTTACAACTAGAAAACTACTGACATCACTTATTTATTTAATTGATAAAATTTAACACAATACACAAACTCTAGTATCTAGTAGTAGCAAATTATTATTGGTAAGTAATGAAACTCAGCAATGAGAAATATTAATTACATTATAAATAATGATAATATCATTCAGAAGAAAAAGAAAACGGTACATGAAGCTGTCACAGACACTGTATCCCAGGCCAAGGGTGCATTTTTATTGAAAGGATACAGTAAGAATTTGCAATTGAATTTGTAAGAAAAAAAAGAAAAACTAAAAATCGCAAGGCCCTGGCAAGATGTAATTATAAACATGTGACATTAACTCCTTCACAAATAGTGCAATAGTGAAACATTCACAATATGCGCTGTAGCAGTTGGGGATAATTATTATGTTAAAATTTGATGAAAATGAAATGCAAAATGCTGGAGAAGTTGCACACAGAAGTTTTAATAGGTACTTTAAACAAGAGGACCATGATGGCCCAAAAGCGCTCACCTGATTTGAGGTAAACCAACTGTCAAAACTTGATCTGGCCTAGGTATTGTTATTGTCAAAAATACATTTCTGACCAAGTTTAATCAAGATTGAGTCATAAATGTTACCTTCTAAGTAGTAACACGTTTTTTCTAATATTTGATATTGTGACCAAGTTTTAGGACGCAACCTTGCACGGATGGAATGACGCCTTCAATTTTTATATCCCTATGTCCTTCAATCTTAGTTATTAAAGTGGAATAAAAAAAATCTACGGACTCTACACCATAAAACAAACATGAAGTAAACATAAAGTAAAACGTGTATATACAAGCATGAATTTTAAACAAAAACCAATATGTATGTTGGCAAGTAAAGATAGCACAATATATCACTTTTAAATTTAGAATACAAGAAATTGCATTTCATGAAGAATTGCTTTTTTTGTTTATTAACATATATGATATCATTTCGCAATATTTAATTTGAGAGAATTTCCAAATGTATGTAATGCTAAGTCCCTATGTATTTTTGGTACTTTTACAATTTACATAGTCGTCCATTTAAAATCCATTACAATAGTCACATTTCTAATACCGGTATGCACGTACATGTATATGCCATATAATTACATCGTTTTCTGATTTATACCTAAGCAACTAATTTACAAACTTTTGAACTACAATACACCAAAAGTGAATTAACATAAAATTTATAATTATAAAACAGTGATAAAAATATGACTAAAAAAAACAGAAAGGACACAATTGTTTCCAATAAATAAAACATAAATCATAAATATAAGAACATATATTCATCACTTACACATTAAAAGGATACAAAATACAACTAATCCGACATAAAATTAAATAATTACATAAACAAATCATGTGTAAATAAAAGACAAATACTTGGTTACAGATGAAACTAAAATAGAAATGTCTATTAAAACACATATGACAAAAGCCATGTTAAATCCATGATATTGAATCCTCATTCTGTATCATTCAAAGACAATTTACAGGGTATTGTGTACTTGTATTCATTAACATACATACAAACAAGTAACATTTGTACTATTTTATGGCTCTATGAATAATAACTATTTAATATTGTTGCTTAACAAATAAGTGACAGGTAAGTGTTGGTTAATGTAGTAATAACTCAAAGGCTTAAGTGTTCAAATATATAGGATTTATACATTCAAGGTATAAGCCATAACTGAATCCCGAAGTGAAATCGTCGGCGCAGACGCTGTAAATGAACCCGAAATAAAACCTGAAACAAAGCCATTGGTTTAAGCCGATTTAATATTACAAACTATGTTTTCAAAAAAGCAGACCATAGACGATTCATCGGGGAATAAAATCTAAATGAAAAAACTACATGACATACATGTTTAGTTGTTGGACTCTGCAAACATTGACCAGGGTGTTATTACTAATGAGGCGATTGTACTGAAACAAGACAATGGCGAAGAATTAAACAAAGGTATTTTATCAGATGGACCGAACGCAGTAGAAGTTTTGAAAGGAAGTGGATTTGTATTTGAGCAAGCGATATGCAGAAAAGAACGAACGACAAGTATTGACGAAGAATCGAATACGAAAGAACGGGCAAAGCGTTTTGAAGAGGAAGCCAAGTATGTGTCTAAATTAAATGTGACAGTAAACTCTGCTCCTTCGACACCAACCACCGACTTGGCGATGCGTTTAGAACTTAATGTAGGTAAAGATGTAAACATTCCAGCTGGTAAGAAGATCGTGCTAATGAAAGAAGTGGCTGTACAGGTACCTGAGGACAGTGAGCCACTGGATCTAGAGAAAGAATTAGGATTTAATGACAAGGTGGCGTCAGCAGTGAGTGTAGGTAAATGTAGTAAGGAGTCCAGGTAGGATCAAGTTAGTATGACATAAGTCTGTCGGCGAAAAGACAGAAGTGCGTGATGCAGAGGCAGACTTTAATGATTTGTCAGTAGTCTGTTGGTTAATTGCTAACTAAATGTTAACGCAATATTTGTGTAAAACGAAGCAATATCGAATGAATAACAGATAAACCGGATAAATTGACACGCGTGTTATAGCCGTTGTTAAACTTATGGGTTTAGTTAAAAGGGTCAGTTTTCCATTGAATATTTTCATAACTTAGTGGTTTCACCTGTTGAAAAGTCAGAAAAAGACCTGCTAAAAAAGAAGTATAAAACTACGTATATATTCTGAACAAGTATGGTCGAGAATAATTGCACGAACCTGTGTTTTTCCGAGAATGTGACCCGTAAAAAATAATGAACGTACTCAATCAACTCAGACGTGGCGTGTATTCATCGTCGGCTACGTGCTGAAATGCTTTGTATAATAGAGATGATTTATGAATAACATAATACAATTAATTATATTTTTACCAAACATCCAGATATTCATTTATTACAAATATCTTACATGATTAATTATGTTATAATGGCATTTTGCCTTGCGGCAATTTGTTAACGATAAACAGACTTAACACGAGGTGACATATTAATCCTCCGTGACCCGGGAAAAAATAATTATTACATAAAACTACTAAAATGTTACAAGCAATACACAGAATACGCGTGCGGAAAATCGAGGGTTTAGTAATCTAACAATTGTTTCCAGCCTAAACTAAAAAGGATAAAAGGGTTTCAATCTTGCAGATGGTTGGCGTTGTACCATATTAGATTTTGCTGTTAACTTAAAAATCAGTATTTATTTCCTAGCCATTCGAAAGACGGAATAGGATTTCAAAGTTTGATGAATTATTATATATAATAGATTTAAATCAAACTTAGATCTACACTATGATACAGTTTTTTTGCATCATACTGTCAACAGTTTTGCAATGTATTCCATATATTGAAGTCGATGACATTATTTAAACGAAGTAATAAATAAAAAATAATTAATAAATTTAATTTTGAGTCGGCAAGACATATAACAAGTAACATAAGCTGCAAAGCTTTTTAACCGACTAAACAACAAGTGTAAGCAATAAAACATGAGTAAAACAGCTAAAAGAAAGATCAAATACATGTTTTTAAGGGTGAAAACACAAATTAAGACAATACATTACATGCAACACTGAAATAAGTTTGACAATATTAAAGCATAAATCAAATTTGAGCCAATTAAAAACTGTGTAGGAAGCTGCTGATCTAGACCTGCTAGTAGGACTTAAAACTGCAATAAGACGATAGAATAAGAAACTGAATTAAAAAAAAAAACACACAAAAGTGCGACAGATAAAAAAGTGCTAAGAACGAATATCACCTCGAATCAGATTCGAAATGAACTGATCAGCAGCTTTCTCACAATAAAAACAACATGTAAGTACACATGTATACTTTAAATATGGCTCGATTGGTCATTGTCGGCTCGGTTACTACTTTCATGTACCCCGGGTACTCTTAAGTATACCTACATGTACCCCGGGTACGGTAAATATACTTAAACGTACCCGGTCGATATTAGACTGTACCGGAGTTGTGTTCCCGCCAAAAATCCGATGTCGTAAAACGCGTTTACGATTACTGTAAAACGACTTTGTTTATCTAAAACAAACTTCTCTTTTAAAAAACTGCATCAACATGCTCTTTGAGTATGAGCTTCGATAATATAGAGGCCATTTAACAGAAAATTGACATAAACGTGAACATAATTAATTTTAAAAAATAGCCGACTACGACCGATTTAGAGTTAAAACTCCCGGGTACGTTTAAGTATATTTACCGTACCCGGAGTACATGGTCATGTAAGAAGTACCCGAGCCGACAATGACCAATCGAGCTTAACTATGTGCAGTGGGGTATTGTTAGGAACAGTGCATATTATGCATACATATACACGGACTTGAAATTAATGTTCAGTATATAAAAATACATTTTATTATATTAATGTACGGTACTTTATCGCAGTTGTCAACTTTGTGCAATGACTTATTTCACTTGTTATAAAATGTAAATCATGCAATACGTAGATATATATGTTATTGTCAATGTAATAATATAGTTTATACATGTAAATACAACACTTTTTTCAATAAAGATATGGACAGACGTTGTTTTTATGTGTGGTATATGTAAAATAAAGATTATCGCCATGCATGCAGCATGCAAATACACTATCAATCACAATATTCATTAAATTAGCGCCGTTCTGGGAAAACTGGCCTTAATGCATTTGCGTTAAGCGTCATCCCAGGNACACACACACACACACATACACACACACACACACACACACAAAACACAGACACACTTACAAATGAAATATGCAACATGTCACCTCTGTGTCACTGTAGCTGAACGAGAATTTACGCGTTATTAATGAGCAGACAATCGTAAATTCGAATTTGCACGAACAATGGATTGAAACACTAAAATTATGCAGATGTATTATGTAACCGGTAAACATGTTTTTGTAGAAACTCGAGGCAAACGCTAGCTTTGTTCGGTATAGGGGAAGGTAAATGTACACTTGCAATCGAAGGGATTGTTACCAGATACTTGTATCAAACCGTTGAAGAGACCTTTTGATTTTAAACGCGACTTTTAACCAACTAGCAAGCGCAAAATAAGTTGTCAGTGCTGTGTTTGACTGATGTTGTCACCTCCATTTTACGCTGCAATGTGCTTGTCTGGTTCATTGTTATGCGTCCAGACATATATACACGCACGATGCATTCTATCATTTAATATATTCAAGTTGCAATGTTTTCACACGTTTTTAAATGACCGATATATGGAGTAAAAGCATTCAAACAGAGTATTTCCCACGCCTGTCTGCACATTGATAACGCGTAAATTCTCGTTCAGCTACAGTGACACATAGATGACATTTGTCATATTTCATTTGTAAGTGTGTCTGTAATTTTTGTTTATGAAAAGAATGTTTTACTTTTGTTTATGTTTCGTGAAAAATGAAGACAATAAGGAAAAGAATATTTCGAATAACGTTTTTAAGTGGAAGAAAGGAGAAAATGTCATTGCCCTTTGTTGTTGTTTTCCATATAAATGAATATTAAATATGTCCCTCTAGGCGACTGCATTCATATGGCCATAAAAATGTTAATTGTATTTAGACAGACCGAACATTAAAGTAAACTCAGACACTAGAGGTGCTCTTACTGAAACAGACATCCGCGTAAAGCCTGGAGGTACAACGCAAAGATGACTTAGTGATAGTGCTCCTTATTAAAACGCTGATTTTTATTTCAATCGTATGTTTATTACGATATAATCGTATATTTTTACAATCGTAAAAAAAATCCAAATGGAGATTGGTTTAACTTAAGATTTCAGAATTTGCTTAACAAACTGCAACACTTTTCACGGAGAAACAATTTGTGCAGTATTTTTTGTTATCTCGACTTCATAAAGAAGATTCTAACAACAGTTTCATCCTAGAAAAACACCAACAGAGTATGCAACAATGATACTCGTTTCTGAGTGTATAACAACGATCGTTTTTGATTTATTGTTTAGAACTGTCCGCTTAACACACTTGGCAACCCGGGTGCAATCCCCCTCCCGGCACACGTGAGTTTGGTTGGTGGTCATAATACCGGACATGTGGGGTTTCCCCCGGGTACTCCGGCTCTCCCCAACACCAAAATTAAATATCTATCAGTAAAAACTAAAAAGCTGTAAACTGCGGCTATAATTAAATATTCGTCAAAACTTTCGTGCGTCTAGTATGCCAATTAGGTAAGAGTGCTGGGACACACTCAGTGTCCTCACCTAATGCAGCCCCAGGCGCGGAAGGACCTCATAAACTTCGGTATACATACACATTTATCGTTTAGTTTTGCGGGCAATGAACAAAGGTAATGGAAACCAGTAAAAAAATCATTTTTTTTTAAACAAATTTACTCATTTATTAGACACTCATGTAGTCAGTAATATCATGTTTGCAAGTATGTATTATTTACACCAGATCGTCAAAAACATCTGCAACTGAAAACTTGGCATATCTTACAGATATCACTAAAAAGTCTCTAAAACCTTTACAATTTGACTATATAACATCATTATGTTTAATCAGTCAACTTTTGAAATCTCCAAAACGACTAAAACTTTAATAGATTTTATTAAAATACACACGGATCCAATTTTATTTCTTAAAAATAGAAAACTACTAACATCACTTATTTAATTGATTGATGAAATTTAACACATTACATGAACAAAAGAAACTAGTAGTAGCAAATTGTTATTGCGTAAGATGAAACTTAACAATGTGAAATATTAATTACATTATTAATAATTCTAATATTGTTCAAAAGAAGAGGAAAATGATACAATAAACTGTCACAGACACTGTATCCCAGGCCAAGGGTGCATTGTTATCAAAAGGATACAGTAAGAATTTGCAATCGAATTTTTTATAAAAACTGCAATCACCGAGCCCTGGCATAATGTTATTTTTGTACAAGGGACATTAACTCCTTCAAAAATAGTTAAATCTAGAAACATTCACAATAAGCGCTGTAGCATTTGGGGATAATTATTCTGTAAAAGTTTGATGAAAATGAAATGCAAAATGCAGGAGAAGTTAAACACAGAAGCTTTTTTTAATACGTTATATTAACAAGGGGGGGGGGGGCTGAA